>SZWC01003060.1:0-145693 GCA_023375785.1 Penium margaritaceum
ACAAGGCACAAGGCACAAGGCACAAGGCACAAGGCACAAGGCACAAGGCACAAGGCACAAGGCACAAGGCACAAGGCATAAGGCACAACGCACAACGCACAAGGCACGAGGCACAAGGCACAAGGCAAAAGGCACAACGCACAAGGGAAAAGGCACAAGGAACAAGGCGCAAGGCACAAGGCACAAGGCACAAGGCACAAGGCACAAGGCACAAGGCACAAGGCACAAGGCACAAGGGACAGGGCACAAGGCACAAGGCACAAGGCACAAGGCACGAGGCACAAGGCACGAGGCACAAGGCACAAGGCACAAGGCACAGGGCACAAGGCAGGAGTCACAAGGCACAATGCACAAGGCACAGAGCACAAGGCACAAAGCACAAGACACAAGGCACAAGGCACGAGGCACGAGGCACAAGGCACAAGGCACAAGGCACAGGGCACAAGGCAGGAGTCACAAGGCACAATGCACAAGGCACAGAGCACAAGGCACAAAGCACAAGACACAAGGCACAAGGCACGAGGCACGAGGCACAAGGCACAAGGCACAAGGCACAGGGCACAAGGCAGGAGTCACAAGGCACAATGCACAAGGCACAGAGCACAAGGCACAAAGCACAAGACACAAGGCACAAGGCACGAGGCACGAGGCACAAGGCACAAGGCACAAGGCACAGGGCACAAGGCAGGAGTCACAAGGCACAATGCACAAGGCACAGAGCACAAGGCACAAAGCACAAGACACAAGGCACAAGGCACGAGGCACGAGGCACAAGGCACAAGGCACAAGGCACAGGGCACAAGGCAGGAGTCACAAGGCACAATGCACAAGGCACAGAGCACAAGGCACAAAGCACAAGACACAAGGCACAAGGCACGAGGCACGAGGCACAAGGCACAAGGCACAAGGCACAGGGCACAAGGCAGGAGTCACAAGGCACAATGCACAAGGCACAGAGCACAAGGCACAAAGCACAAGACACAAGGCACAAGGCACGAGGCACGAGGCACAAGGCACAAGGCACAAGGCACAGGGCACAAGGCAGGAGTCACAAGGCACAATGCACAAGGCACAGAGCACAAGGCACAAAGCACAAGACACAAGGCACAAGGCACGAGGCACGAGGCACAAGGCACAAGGCACAAGGCACAGGGCACAAGGCAGGAGTCACAAGGCACAATGCACAAGGCACAGAGCACAAGGCACAAAGCACAAGACACAAGGCACAAGGCACGAGGCACGAGGCACAAGGCACAAGGCACAAGGCACAGGGCACAAGGCAGGAGTCACAAGGCACAATGCACAAGGCACAGAGCACAAGGCACAAAGCACAAGACACAAGGCACAAGGCACGAGGCACGAGGCACAAGGCACAAGGCACAAGGCACAGGGCACAAGGCAGGAGTCACAAGGCACAATGCACAAGGCACAGAGCACAAGGCACAAAGCACAAGACACAAGGCACAAGGCACGAGGCACGAGGCACAAGGCACAAGGCACAAGGCACAGGGCACAAGGCAGGAGTCACAAGGCACAATGCACAAGGCACAGAGCACAAGGCACAAAGCACAAGACACAAGGCACAAGGCACGAGGCACGAGGCACAAGGCACAAGGCACAAGGCACAGGGCACAAGGCAGGAGTCACAAGGCACAATGCACAAGGCACAGAGCACAAGGCACAAAGCACAAGACACAAGGCACAAGGCACGAGGCACGAGGCACAAGGCACAAGGCACAAGGCACAGGGCACAAGGCAGGAGTCACAAGGCACAATGCACAAGGCACAGAGCACAAGGCACAAAGCACAAGACACAAGGCACAAGGCACGAGGCACGAGGCACAAGGCACAAGGCACAAGGCACAGGGCACAAGGCAGGAGTCACAAGGCACAATGCACAAGGCACAGAGCACAAGGCACAAAGCACAAGACACAAGGCACAAGGCACGAGGCACGAGGCACAAGGCACAAGGCACAAGGCACAGGGCACAAGGCAGGAGTCACAAGGCACAATGCACAAGGCACAGAGCACAAGGCACAAAGCACAAGACACAAGGCACAAGGCACGAGGCACGAGGCACAAGGCACAAGGCACAAGGCACAGGGCACAAGGCAGGAGTCACAAGGCACAATGCACAAGGCACAGAGCACAAGGCACAAAGCACAAGACACAAGGCACAAGGCACGAGGCACGAGGCACAAGGCACAAGGCACAAGGCACAGGGCACAAGGCAGGAGTCACAAGGCACAATGCACAAGGCACAGAGCACAAGGCACAAAGCACAAGACACAAGGCACAAGGCACGAGGCACGAGGCACAAGGCACAAGGCACAAGGCACAGGGCACAAGGCAGGAGTCACAAGGCACAATGCACAAGGCACAGAGCACAAGGCACAAAGCACAAGACACAAGGCACAAGGCACGAGGCACGAGGCACAAGGCACAAGGCACAAGGCACAGGGCACAAGGCAGGAGTCACAAGGCACAATGCACAAGGCACAGAGCACAAGGCACAAAGCACAAGACACAAGGCACAAGGCACGAGGCACGAGGCACAAGGCACAAGGCACAAGGCACAGGGCACAAGGCAGGAGTCACAAGGCACAATGCACAAGGCACAGAGCACAAGGCACAAAGCACAAGACACAAGGCACAAGGCACGAGGCACGAGGCACAAGGCACAAGGCACAAGGCACAGGGCACAAGGCAGGAGTCACAAGGCACAATGCACAAGGCACAGAGCACAAGGCACAAAGCACAAGACACAAGGCACAAGGCACGAGGCACGAGGCACAAGGCACAAGGCACAAGGCACAGGGCACAAGGCAGGAGTCACAAGGCACAATGCACAAGGCACAGAGCACAAGGCACAAAGCACAAGACACAAGGCACAAGGCACGAGGCACGAGGCACAAGGCACAAGGCACAAGGCACAGGGCACAAGGCAGGAGTCACAAGGCACAATGCACAAGGCACAGAGCACAAGGCACAAAGCACAAGACACAAGGCACAAGGCACGAGGCACGAGGCACAAGGCACAAGGCACAAGGCACAGGGCACAAGGCAGGAGTCACAAGGCACAATGCACAAGGCACAGAGCACAAGGCACAAAGCACAAGACACAAGGCACAAGGCACGAGGCACGAGGCACAAGGCACAAGGCACAAGGCACAGGGCACAAGGCAGGAGTCACAAGGCACAATGCACAAGGCACAGAGCACAAGGCACAAAGCACAAGACACAAGGCACAAGGCACGAGGCACGAGGCACAAGGCACAAGGCACAAGGCACAGGGCACAAGGCAGGAGTCACAAGGCACAATGCACAAGGCACAGAGCACAAGGCACAAAGCACAAGACACAAGGCACAAGGCACGAGGCACGAGGCACAAGGCACAAGGCACAAGGCACAGGGCACAAGGCAGGAGTCACAAGGCACAATGCACAAGGCACAGAGCACAAGGCACAAAGCACAAGACACAAGGCACAAGGCACGAGGCACGAGGCACAAGGCACAAGGCACAAGGCACAGGGCACAAGGCAGGAGTCACAAGGCACAATGCACAAGGCACAGAGCACAAGGCACAAAGCACAAGACACAAGGCACAAGGCACGAGGCACGAGGCACAAGGCACAAGGCACAAGGCACAGGGCACAAGGCAGGAGTCACAAGGCACAATGCACAAGGCACAGAGCACAAGGCACAAAGCACAAGACACAAGGCACAAGGCACGAGGCACGAGGCACAAGGCACAAGGCACAAGGCACAGGGCACAAGGCAGGAGTCACAAGGCACAATGCACAAGGCACAGAGCACAAGGCACAAAGCACAAGACACAAGGCACAAGGCACGAGGCACGAGGCACAAGGCACAAGGCACAAGGCACAGGGCACAAGGCAGGAGTCACAAGGCACAATGCACAAGGCACAGAGCACAAGGCACAAAGCACAAGACACAAGGCACAAGGCACGAGGCACGAGGCACAAGGCACAAGGCACAAGGCACAAGGGACAGGGCACAAGGCACAAGGCACAAGGCACAAGGCACAAGGCACAAGGCACAAGGCACAAGGCACAAGGCACAAGGCACAAGGCACAAGGCACGAGGCACAAGGCACAAGGCACAAGGCACAAGGCACAAGGTAAACTTTGACAACTCACAACACGAGTCACAAATGGTCAGGGTGGAAGGTAATGGTTTGTGAATACTAGTTATCTACTAACAAGTACAAATACCTTCAATATGTAGTGGCACAATGTGGCTTCAATGCACAGTGACCAACCAAAGTATGCATATGTCACTAACCATGATGAACAAATTCCACTTCATGTGGTCAACGCTGAAAACGCATAACACGAGTCACAAATGGTCACATGAGAGAACAATGGATTGGGAAGCCTATGTATTGGCTAGAAAGCACAAATAACTTCAATACGTAGTGGCACGGTGTGGCTTATATGCACACCAAACAATCAAACTAGGCATATGTCACTTATCATTACCAGAGAATTTCAATATGGGTCGTCAACGTTGACCAAACATAACACGAGTCACAAACAGTCAGGAGAGGAAACAATGCTATGAGAATATTGGTTCTCAACTACCAAGTACAATGACCTTCAGTCAGTAGTAGCGCGGTGTGGCTACCATGCACAATGACCGACCAAAGTAGGCATATCTACTGCCTTTGACCAAAGAAATCCGCTGTGTGTGGTCCTTGTTGACAACTCATAATACGAGTCACAAATGGTCAGAGGGGGAAACAATGGTTTGGGAACACCACGTATCACATGGCAAGCACAAGGGGCTTCAATACGTTGTGGCACGGTGTGGGGACCATGCACGATGACCAACCAAAGTAGGCATATGTCACTGACCATGACCAAAAAATGTCACTAAGTGTGGTAAACTTTGACAACTCACAACACAAGTCACAAATGGCCAGGGTGGAAGGTAATGGTTTGTGAATACTAGTTATCTACTAGCAAGTACAAATACCTTTAATATGTAGTGGCACAATGTGGCTTCAATGCACAGTGACCACTTAAAGTATGCATATGTAACTGACCATGACGAAAGAATTTCACTTCATGTGGTCAACGTTGAAAACACATAACACAAGTCACAAGTGGTTAGAGGGGAAAACAATGGGTTTGGAACACTAGTTATCAACTAGCAAGTACAAAGACCTTCAAGAAGCAGTAGCACGGTATGGCTAGCGTGCACAGTGACCAACCAAAGGATGCATACGTCACTGACTACGACCGAATAAGTCCACTATGTCTGGTTAATATTGACAACTCATAACACGAGTCACAAATGGTCAGAGGGGAAAACAATGGATTGGGAAGCCTGTGTATTGACTATAAAGGACAAAGAACTTCAATATGTAGTGGCACGGTGTGGCTAATATGCACACCAAAGAGCCAAACTAGGCATATGTCACTCATCATGACCACATAATTGCAATATGGGTGGTCAACGTTGACCAACCATAACACGAGTCACAAACCGTCAGCACAGGAAACAATGCTATGGGAATATCGGTTGTTAACTACCAAGTACAACGACCTTCATTCAGTAGTAGCACAGTGTGGCTACCATGTACAATGACCGACCAAACTAGGCATATGTATTGCCTTTGACCAAAGAAATCCGCTGTGTGTGGTCAACGTTGACAACTCATAATACGAGTCACAAATAGTCAGAGGGGGAAACAATGGTTTGGGAACACCAAGTATTACATAGCAAGCACAAGGGGCTTCAATACGTTGTGGCACGGTGTGGAGACCATGCACGAAGACCAACCAAAGTAGGCATATGTCATTGACCATGACCAAATAATGTCACTAAGTGTGGTCAACTTTGACAACTTACAACACGAGTCACAAATGGTCAGGGTGGAAGGTATTGGTTTGTGAATACTAGTTATCTACTAGCAAGTACAAATACCTTCAATATGTAGTGGCACAATGTGGCTTCAATGCACAGTGACCAACCAAAGTATGCATATGTCACTGAAAATGACGAAAGAATTTCACTTCATGTGGTCAACGTTGAAAACGCATAACACGAGTCACAAATGGTCAGAGGGGAAAACAATGGATTGGGAGCACTAGTTATCAACTAGGAAGTACAAATACCTTCAACAAGCAGTGGCACGGTATGGCTAGCGTACACAGTGACCAACCAAAGGATGCATACGTCACTGACTACGACCGAATAAGGCCACTATGTGTGCTCAACATTGACAACTCATAACACGAGTCACAAATGGTCAGAGGGAGAGACAATGGTTTGGGAAGCCTATGTATTGACTAGAAAGGACAAAGAAATTCAATACGTAGTGGCACGGTGTGGCTAATATGCACACCAAACAACCAAACTAGGCATATGTCACTGATCATGACCACAGAATTTCAATATGGGTGGTCAACGTTGACCAACCATAACACGAGTCACAAACGGTCAGGACAAGAAACAATGCTATGGGAACATCGGTTCTCAACTACCAAGTACAACGACCTTCGGTGAGTAGTAGCACGGTGTGGCTACCATGCACAATGACCAACCAAAGTATGCTTGTGTCACTGAATATCATAAAAAGAGTTTCACTGTGTGTAGTCAACTTTCTTTCTTACGGCTGGTAAATCGGAGCAATGGTTGAGAGGTTATTCAAGCTTGAAGTTGCAGTATTTGAAATCCTGTCTGCGTCATTTTGTTATGATTACACTAACTTTGTTATCGTTCATACTTTTGAAAACTACCCTCTAATCTTACACCCCCTTGTTTTATGCCCTTTACCCATATGAACCCTTGTAATGTCATTTGGACATCATATGAACACCATGTGAGTTGGCTTAGTGCTAATAGAGTTAGATTCTGGAGCGGTAGGTCATGGGTTTGAATCCTTGTATGTGCAATATAGAAAAGGCTCGCGACCTGGGTGGGAGGAGGGGCGGCGTGTTGTGATACCTCAACTCTACCTTCGAGCCTAAGCCGTGGGGGGGTAAAGGGGGGGGAGTGTCATAATGCGGTCGCAAATCTGTCCTCCAGGTCGTCCATGGAACATCCCTCTAGGGGGTTGGGAGGGAGGGTTCCAGTGAAGATACCTACGCGTAACAAATCAACAAAAACCAACCTGGTGTCAATGGGATAAACCTTTTGCTGTTTATTGACAAGCATGTACAAATACTTTCAACAAGTAGTCGAACGGTGTGGCTACGATGCACAATGACCAACCAGATTAGGCATGGGCCACTTACCATGACCAAGTAATTTTACTATGTGTGGTCAACGTTGACAACCCATAACATGGGTCACAAATTGTCAAAGGGGGAAAAAATGGTCCGGGAATACTAGATACCAACTAGCAAGTACAACGACCTTTAGTCAGTAGTAGCACGGTGTGGCTACCATGCACAATGACCGACCAAAGTAGGCATATGTACTGCCTTTGACCAAAGAAATCCACTGTGTATGGTCAACGTTGGCAACTCATAATACGAGAAACAAATACTCAGAGGGGGAAACAAATGTTTGGGAACACCAGGTATCAACTAGCAAGCACAATGACCTTCAGTACGTTGTGGCACGGTCTGGATACCATGCACGATGACCAACCATATGTCACTAACCATGACCAAAGAATGTCACCATGTGTGATAAACTTTGACAACTCATAACACGAGTCACAAATGGTCAGATTGGAAGACAATGGTTTCTAAATACTAGTTATCCACAAGCATGTACAAATACCTTCAATATGCAGTGGCACAGTGTGGCTACAATGCACAGTGACCAACCAAAGTATGCATATGTCACTGACCATGACTAAAGAATTTCACTTCATGTGGTAAATGTTGACAACTCACAACACAAGCCACAGATATTCAGAGGGGGTAACAATGGTTTGGGAACACTAGCTATGAACTAGAAAGCACAAAGACCTTTGATATGTAGTGACACGGCGTGGTAACCATGTACAGTGACAACCCAAAGTAGGCATATGTCACTACCCATGACCAAAAGAATTTCACAGTCTGTGGTCAACGTTGAAAATGCATAACACGAGTCACAAATGGTCAGAGGGGGAAACAATGGGTTGGGAACACTAGTTATCAACTAGCAAGTACAAAGACCTTCAACAAGCAGTGGCACGGTATAGCTAGCGTACACAGTGACCAACAAAAGGATGCATACGTCAATGACTATGACCAAAGAAGTCCACTATGTGTGCTTAACATTGACAACTCATAACACGAGTCAAAAATGGTTAGAGGCAATGGTTTGGGAACCCTATGCATGGACTAGAAAGGACAACTAACTGCAATACGTAGTGGCACGGTGTGGCTACTATGCACACAAAACAACCAAACTAGGCATGTGTCACTGACCATGACCAAAGAATTTCAATATGGGTGCTCAACGTTCACCAACCATAACACGAGTCACAAACGGTCAGAGGGGGAAACAATGGTCCCGGAATATCAGTTATCAACTAGCAAGTACAACGACCTTCAATCAGTAGTAGCACGGTGAGGCTACCATGCACAATGACCGACCAAAGTAGGCATATGTACTGCCTTTGACCAAAGAAGTCCGATGTGTATGGTCAATGTTGGCAACTCGTAATACGAGTCGCAAATAGTCAGAGGGGGAAACAATTGTTTGGGAACACCATGTATCAACTAGCAAGCACAATGACCTTCAGAACGTTGTGGCACGGTCTGGATACCATGCACGATGACCAACCATATGTCACCGATCATGACCAAAGAATGTCACCATGTGTGGTAAACTTTGACAGCTCATAACACGAGTCACAAATGGTCAGAGTGGAAGTTAATGGTTTCTAAATACTAGTTGTTGACTAGAAAGTACAAATACCTTCAATATGCAGTGGCACAGTGTGGCTACAATGCACAGTGACCAACCAAAGTATGCATATGCCACTGACCATGACCAAATAGTTTCACTTCAAGTGGTCAATGTTGACAACTCACAACACGAGTCACAAGTAGTCAGAGGGGGCTAACAATGGTTCGGGAACATTAGCTGTCAACAAGAAAGCACAAAGACCTTCGATACTCAATGACACGACGTGGTAACCATGTACAGTGACAAACCAAAGTAGGCATATGTCACAAACAATGACCAAATGGATTCCACAGTGTGTGGTTAACGTTGAAAACTCATAACACGGGTCACGAATGGTCAGTGGGGGAAACCATTGGTTGTGAACACAAGTAATCAACTAGCAAGTAGAAAGATTTTCAACAAGTAGTGGCACGGTGTGGCTAGCATGCACGCTGACCAACCAAAGGATGCACACGTCACTGACTATGACCAAAGAAGTCCACTATGTATGGTGAACATTGACAACTCATAACACGAGTCACAAATGGTCAGAGGGAGAGACAATGGTTTGGGAACCCTATGTATCCACTAGAAAGGACAAAGATCTTCAATACATAGTGGCACGTTGTGGCTACTATGCACAGCAAACAACCAAAATAGGCATATGTCACCGGCCATGATAAAAGAATTTCAATATGGGTGGTCAACATTCACCAACCATAACACGAGTCACAAACAGTCAGAGGGGGAAACAATGGTCTGTGAATATCAGTTCTCAACAAGCCTGTACAGCAAGCTTCAATCAGTATAAGCACGGTGTGGCTATCATGCAAAATGACCGACCAAAGTAGGCATATGTACTACCTTGGACCAAGGAAATCCGCTGTGTGTGGTCAGCGTTGACAACTCATAACAGGAGTCACAAATGGTCAGAGGGGGAGCCAATAGTTTGGGAACACCAGGTATCAACTAGCAAGCACACGGACCTTCAATCCGTTGTGGCACGGTGTGGATACCATGCACGATGACCAACCAAAGTAGTCATATGTCACTGACCATGACCAAATAATTTCACTAAGTGTGGTAAGCTTTCACAACTCATAACACGAGTCACAAATGGTCAGGGTGGAAGATAAAGGTTTCTGAATACTAGTTATCGACTAGCAAGTACAAATACCTTCAATATGTAGTGGCACAACGTGGCTACCATGCACAGTGACCAACCAAAGTATGCATATGTCACTGACCATGACGAACAAACTTCACTTCATGTGGTCAGCGTTGACAACTCACGACACGAGTCACTGATAGTCAGAGTGTTGAAATAGTATGCACCTTGTCTACTGCCTAGCTGGCTAGCTACACATACAGACAAGGCATGCACTGCTCTATGGAGTATGTCCCCTTGGTCTGCTCTGAGATGGGCCAGGAATGCACTGCCCATAATGGGTATGTCCCCTGTGGCTCATCATATGAACCATACCTTTTTCGCTTGGTTGATTAGGCACCAGAGTCTCAAACCAAAGTTCGCGGTTGCAAACCCGGCGATGGCCGCAATTTCTTTTGTGGCCAAAACTGGGACAGGAAGCTTCTAGGAAGCTCACTAGAGCCTGCCTTGAGGATGACACTTGGTGGTATAAGGACGCGCCAAGTAAGATTGTTGTACTAGCTAGTGGATGAATAGTATTCCAAACTATTGTTTCCCCCCCTGACCATTTGTGACTCGGATTATAGGCTGTCAACGTTGGCCACATATAGCAAAATTCTTTAGTTATGGACAGTGTCATACACATAATTTAGTTGTTCATTGTGTATGATAGCCACACCATTCCACTACATATTGAAGGTCTTTGTACTTGAGAGTTGATAACTATTATGCCCAAACCATTGATTCCCCCTTTGACCATTTGTGACTCGTATTATGAGTTGTCAACATTGACCACACACAGTGAAATTTGTTGGCCATGATCAGTGACATATGCCTACTTTGGTTAGTCATTGTGCATGCTCGCCACACCGTGCCACTGCTAATTGAAGGTGTGTACCTATTAGTTGATCACTAGTATTCCTAAACCATATTTTTCCCCCTCATTACATTCATCCACACACAGTGAAATTCTTCTGGTCATGGTCAGTGACACATGCCTCCCTTGGTTGGTCATTGTGCATGGTAGTACCATTGTGTGACTACGTATTGAAGGTCTTTGTACTTGTTTTCAGACCATTGTCTCCCCCTCTGACCATTTGTGACTCATATTATGGGTTATCAATGTTGACCACACAAAGTGAAATTCTTTGGTCATAGTCTATGACATATGCATACTTTAGTTGGTCATTGGGTATGGTCGCCAAACCGTGCCACTACTCACTGAAAGTTTTTGTACTTGCTAGTTGATAACTAGTATTCCCAGACCATTGTTTCCCCCTCTTATCATTTGTTACTCGTGTTATGAGTTGTGAAAGTTGGCCACACATAGTGAAACTCTTTGGTCATGATCAGTGATGTATGCCTACTTTCGTTAGTCCTTGTGCCACACCGTACCATTATGTATTGAAGGTCTTTGTACTTACTAGTTGATGACTAGTATTCACAAGCCATTGTTTCCCCCTATGAAAGTTTGTGAGTTGTACTATGATTTGGCAGCGTTGACCACATAGTGGAATAATTTCGTCATGGTCAGTGACATATACCTGCTTTGGTTTGTCATTATGCATGGTGGCCACAACGTGCCACTACTTACTGGAGGTCGTTGTACTTGCTAGTTGATAACTAGTATTCCAAAACCATTGTTTCCACCTCTGACCAGCTGTGACTCATAGTATGGGTTGTCAACATTGGCTGCACATAGTGAAATTCTATGGTCATGATCAGTGTCGTATGCCTACTTTGGGTGGTCATTATGCATGGTAGCCACACCGTGCCACTGCTTGAAATTCTTTGTAGTTGCTAGTCAATAACTAGTGTTTTCAAGCTGTTTATTCCCCCCTTGGACCATTTGTGACTCGTATTATGAGTTTTCAACGTGGAACACACATATTAAATCTCTTTGGTCATAGTTAGTGTCATATGCTTACTTTGGTTGGTCATTGTGCATGGTAGCCACAGCGTGCCACTACTTATTGAAGATCTTTGTACTTGGTATACACTAACTAATATTCCTGAATCATTGTTTCCCCCCTCAGACCATTTGTGACTTGTATTATCAACTGTCAACATGGACCCATCATAGTGAAATTCTTTGGCCATGGTTAGTGACATATGCCTGCTTTGATTGGTCATTGTGCACGGTAGCTACACTGTGCTCCTACTTATTGAAGGTCTTTGTCCTGGCAAGTCAATACATAGTGTTCCCAAACCATTGTTTCCCCCTCTTATTATTTGTGACTCGTGTCAACATTGACCACATATAGTAGAATTCTTTCGTCATGGTCAGTGATACACGCCTACTTTGGTTGCTCATCATGTGTGGTAGTCACATTGTGCCACTACGTATTGAAAGTCATTGTACTTGCTAGTTGATATGTAGTATTCCCAAATCATTGTTTTTCCCACTTACCATTTGTGACTCGGATTATGAGTTGTCGAAGTTAACCACATGCAGTGGAATTCGTTGTTCATGATCAGTGACATATGCATACATTCATTGGTCATTGTGCATGGTAGCCACACTGTGCCACAACTTATGGAAGGTCTTTGTACTAGCTAGTTGATAACTAGTATTCCCAAACAATTATTTTTCCCTCTGACCATTTATGACTTGTATTATGAGTTGTCAATGTTGACCACACATATTGAAATTCTTTGGTAACAATCAGTGACATATGCCCCATTTTGTTGGTCACTGTGCATGGTGTCACACTGTGACTGTACTTTTTTAGGGTCTTCGTACTTGCTAGTGAATACCTAGTACTCACAGGCCATTTTTTCCTCCTCTGACCATTTGTGACTCGTATAATGAGTTGTGAACGTTGGTCACACATAGTGAAATTATTTCGTCATGGTCACTGACATATGCCTAGTTTTGTTGGTGGTTGAGCATGGTAGCTACACTGTGCCACTGATTATTGAAGGTCTTTGTACTTGCTAGATAATACCTACTGTTTCCAAACCATTATTTCCCCCTCTGACCATTTGCGACACGTATTATGACCTGTCAACACTGATCCATCACGGTGAAATTCTTTGGCCATGATGAGTGTCATATGCCTACTTTGGTTGGTTGTTATGCATGGTATCCACACCGTGCCACTACTTATTGAAGTCCTGTCTACTTGCTAGGCGCTACCTAGTATTCCCAAATCATTGTTTCTCCCTCTGAATGTTGTTTACTCGTGTTCTGAGTTTTCAATTTTGACCACACACAGTGGAATAATTTGTTCATAGTTAGTGATACATGCCTACTTTGGTTGGTCATTGTGCATGGTATCGACAGCCTGCCACTACTTGTTAAAGGTCTTTGTACTTGCTAGTTGATAACTAGTGTTTCCAAACCATTGTTTCCCCCTCTGACCATCTCTGACACGTGCTATGGGTTGTCAACATTGACCACACATAGTGGAATTCTTTGGTCATGATCAATGACATATGCGTACTTTGGTTGGCCATTGTGCATGGTATCCACAGTGAGAAACTACTTATTGAATATCTTTGTACTTGCTAAACGATACCTAGTACACCTAAACCATTGTTTTCCCCTCTGACCATTTGTGATTTGTGATATGGGTTGTCAACGTTGACCACACAAAGTGGAATTCTTTGGTCATGGTCAGTGACAAATACCTACTTTGGTTGGTCATTGTGCATGGGAGCCACACCGTACCACTTCTTGATTAAGGTCCTTGTACTTGTAAGTCGATAGTGTTCCAAAACCATTTTTTCTCCCTCTGACCATTTGTGACTTGTGTTATGAGTTGTCAACGTTGACCACCCACAGGTGAATTCTTTGGTCATGTTCAGTGATGTATGCCTAATTTGGTTGGTCATTTTGCATGGTAGCCGCAATGTGCCACTACTTATTGAAGATCTTTGTACTTGCTATTTTATATGCACTATTACCAAACCATTGTTTCCCCCTCTGACCATTTGTGACTCGTATTATGAGTTGTCAATATTAACCACACACTGTGGAATTCGTTGGTCATGATTAAGGCTGCACACCAAATCCTAGGATCCGGGGATCTTATCCGGGAATCCGGATCCGGATCCGGATCCGGGGATCCGGATCCTTGATGAAGATTTGATCCGGGATCCGGGGATCTTTTAACCACATAAAAAAGAGGGAAAAACGGGATTAGGAGTAAAAAATGTAAGGCATTATCCTTGCTCAGCCTATAGGATCCGGAAAAGATTTGGGGATCCATAGGATCCGGGGATCTTTTCTTGGATCTGAGGATCCAAATCCATCCTAGGATCCGGAACCGGGGATCAGGATCCAACCTCAGATCCGGGAATCTTACCCGGTGTGCACCCTTAGTCATGATCAGTGACATATGCATACTCTTCATGATCATTGTGCATGGTAGCCACACCATGCCACTACTTATGGAAGGTCTTTGTACTAGCTAGTTGATAAATAGTATTCTCAAACCATTGTTTGTCCCTTTGACGATTTGTGACTTGTATGATGAGTTGTGAACTTTGACAATGCGTAGTGAAGTTCTTTGGTCATGGTCAGTGACATATGCCTACTTTGGTTGGTTATTGTGCATGGTAGCCACACCGTGCCACTACTTAGTCAAGGTTTTTGTACTTGATAGTCGAAAACTAGTAATTCCAAACCATTGCTTCCCCCTCTGACCATTTGTGCCTTGTATTATAAGTTGTCAACGTTGACCACACACAGTGAAATACTTTGGTCATGGTCAGTGACGTATGCCTACTTTGTTTGATCATAGTGCATGGTAGCCACACTGTGCCACTACTTATTTCAGGTCTTTGCACTTGCTAGTTGATAACTAGTATTCCCAAACAATTGGTTCTCCTTTTGACCAGTTGTGACTCGTGGTATGAATTGTCAACATTGACCACACTTAGCGAAACTCTTTGGTCATGAGAAGTGATACATGCCTACTTTGGTTGGTCATTGTGCATGGTAGCAATACGGTGCCACTACTTATTAAAACACTTTGTAGTTGCTATTTGATAACTAGTGTTTTGATTCCATTTATTTTCCCACCAACCATTTGTGACTCATATTATGAGTTGTCAACATTGACCCAGCATAGTTAATTTCTTTGGTTATGATACATGACATGTGCCTACTTTGGATGGTCATGGTCCATGGTAGCCACACCAGGCTACTACTTATTGAAACTATCAGAAGACAGTTGCGACTCCAACGTAGCATGAAGAGTCTTCTTTGCTCACGGCTTATGTTTTGTGCGGTTGGTTCCCAGTCCAAGCGCGAGCTTTCTGATCACCCCACGCCGTGTTTCTGCCTGTCGAAGACAGTTGCGAGACAGTCACTTTTGCGAAGGGAAGAACGCAATTTTGCATTAGTTTTTTACATGGACATTATGTGAACATTTGTAGGGCTAGTCATGAGCTCTCCAATGCACCAAACCGTGCGCAAATCTAATCACCATAGCTCCCGCTACGTCAGCCAAAGCGCAGCACCCCAAATCAGCCGCTCAGTTGGTTACGCGCACCACGTCGCCCGCTGAGGCGCCCTCACACATCAAGGACCCATCAAAACGCCATTCCAAAGGCGCAGATGTCCCTACGTGTAGTGGCGGTGTCCCTCGCACCATTGGGATCTGTTTCGATGAATTAATCATCGTGTTTGGTGATGGGGATCGATACGGTTCGAAACCTGTTCGCGGACCTGCAGTCGGAATTTCGACTAAGTTCACGAGTAACGAACTGTACTACTGAGTTTCAGACTCCGAACCAGGATTTTGGCTAAGTCCCTCAGTAAAAGTAAACTGTACTCCTGAAATCTGGCGGATCATTCACCTGACGCCTCAGCGGATCTTCCAAGGCAAAATCCCCAGATGGCATTTTGTTACTCGTTTGGGTCTATTATTCACTGTAAGTGGAACCGCGGCCGGCTCCCAGAACCGTCGTGCACAATCCAACTTTGGAGGCCCATATCTCCCTTGTTCATAGTCTGATTCTGGTGAAACAACTTCCACCAGACTCATCAACTCGTTACATTTGAGGGGCAATCCTTCACTTTAGGATCCAAGCAATCCTCAAGTTTCCAAATCCATCAACAAGGAATTTCCTCTCTCTGGCGGCTTGTTGGTGCCTCCCGGCGCCGCACTTGGGCATGCAGAGGGGCAATCTTCAACACTCTCCCCCTTGCACCTGCCATGCCTGCTGCTCGTGCTTGCCCTCACTCATCTTTTGCTGAGCACTGCACCCCATCATAGCTGGCCATGCCAAGTCAGGCCACGCTCAATGCGTGCCGGTCCACGGGTTGCGCTTTGGTCAAGTAATCCGCAAGCATGTTGTGTGTGCTGCAATGCTGTAACATCGCCTGCCCCTTTTCAACCATGTCACGTGCGTAGTGATAACGCACGCCAATGTGCTTTTTCCTCCTCTGTTGGGTCGTGTTGTAAGTCAGCGAGATTGAGCCAGTGTTGTCCTCTTGCACCACCGTGGGCTCCTATTGCGGCATGCCAAGCTCCCCTAGCAACCTGTGGAGCCACACTGCCTCCTTGACTGCCTCAGCCAGCGGTATGTACTCTGCTTCCACTGTGGAGGTGGCGATACAGTCTTGCTTTTTGCTGCATCACGAGACCGCTGCACCAGCAAGGAAGAACACGTAGCCGGATGTGGACTTCCGCTTGTCCACATTGCCAGGGTAGTCTGCATCCATATAGCAGACCAAACGCAAGGGGTCCGTCCGCCCCTTGTCATCAAACCTCAAGCGTGCATGCCGCGTTGCCTACAGGTAGCGGAGGATGCGCTTGACCGGCTGCCAGTGTAGTGGCCCTGGATCAGCCACGTACCTGCTCACTTGGCCCACCGCGTAGGCTAGTTCCGGTCGAGTCGCCACCATGGCGTACATGAGGCTGCCCACCGCCGATTGGTAGGGCACCCCTGCCATATCCTCCCGCTCTTCTTTTGTTTGTGGCGCAATTGCCGCACTCAGTTCACAGGTCGTGGAAACTGGACTGCCAACTGGTGTGTGGTCCTCCATGTCGTGCCGCTTCAGCACCTTGATTGTGTATTTGGCCTGCCCCAGCTCAAGCGTGCGCGCCCTCCGGTTCCGCATGATACTCACCCCGAGGTAGTACTCCAGCTCCCCCGTGTCTGACATATGAAATCTACTGCTTTGCTACTCTTTCAGCCGCTGTAGGCTTGACAGATCCCTTGAGCACAACATCAGGTCGTCCACATAGAGTGCAACAATTTGATGGAGCTATTTGTCGCATCGCACATACACGTTGTGATCCGCCTCACAGCGCTTGAAGCCGAGTTGTGCCATGAAGCTGTCCATCTATTGGTATCAGCATCTGGGCAATTGATTTAGCCCGTACAAGGACTTTCGCAGCTTACACACCTTGCCCTCCGCTGCCTCCACCCCCTTTGGAACCTCCATGGAGACCTATTTTTCTATGATTCCATTGAGGAAGGCCGTCTTTATGTCCATTTGGTGGAGTTCCATGTCCTTCGCAGCCGCCACTGCAAGGATCACCCGGATGCTTGTGAACTTGGCAACACGAGTGAACGTCTTATCATAGTGCTCGTCCTTACGCTATGCGTATCCCTTCGCTACCAGCCGCGCCTTGCATTGGTCAACCACACCTCCTTTTGTGAACTTGGTCTTAAAGACCCACTTTGAGCCGATGACCTTGGGATCTTTCGGCCTGTCAACCAGCTCCCATGTATCGTTTTCCATCATGGACGCCAGCTCCGATGTCATGGCTGCATCCCATTGATCCCCTTTAGGACGCGTAAGTGCCTCTTGCATAGTAATCAGCTCCGTTGATGCACCCTGCATGCATCGCGTCATTCCGATCCATCGATCGGTGCTTGCGTCGAAGCGCTTCCCCGCTTTTCGCTGCCTTCCGCTGCGATGCGGTGTTTTTGGTGGCGCATCATTGCTCTGCTGCAATACCTCTGACTCAGCACGTTCTAGTGAATCATCAACCGGCCAGCTCCCCAAGGATCTCTCTCATTGTGGCAAAGCATTACCCGAACGACCGGGGGGTCTGGTGGATTTTTCACCGATGCCCGATGCACACTCCGCCGGGAGTGCACCCCTTGGCACCCTAGATGCCTCATCCACTGGATCCTTCCAGTGGATCTCCTTACCAGCTTGATCGTCATCGGAGTCCTCCGCGTTGGCTGCCACAGCTGATGCACCTTCATGCACTGATGCCGCATCCTCAACTTCAGCTTCCGCTGGCTCCTTCTTGTAGTCGAAGAGCCAGAACCACTTCTCCATCTTTGGAGAGTCCACCACGCCTGAGTCATTGCTATGGATGTAGCGCGAATGCTCGTCAAACTTGACATCTCGGCTGCGGATTACCTCCTCCTTGCGCATTTCTTAGAGCTTGTACGCCTTATGCACGCTCTCATAGCCAAGGAAGAGATATGAATTTGCCCGCGGCTCTAGCTTGCTGTCGTGCCTCTGCACAGCCTGCACCATCGCATGCGCCTTACACCCGAACACTTTCAGGTGTGCCACACTTGGCTTGCGCCCACTCCAAACCTCTTGCGGTGTCTTCCAGCCGCTCTTCCTCTTCAGCACCACTATAGGAGTGAGGTTGATGGTGTAGCTCACCGTACGCACAGCTTTCGCCCACAAGCTTTCCAGGAATTTTGCATCCACCAACATGGTCCTTACCATGTTGAGCAGCATCTGGTTTGCCCGCTCTGTCACACCATTTGACTGAGTTAAATACGGCATAGTTTGTTGCCATTTTATGCCCTACTACTTCATCCACCTGCTATAGCCCACATACTCTCCGCCGTTGTCACTGCATAGCGCTCTGACCTTCCGGTCAGTCTGCCTCTCCACCGCGGTGACATACTCCTTGAGTCGGTCCAAGACCTTGCCTTTCCGCTTCATGAAGTATACGTAGAGTGTTCTGCTATAGTCATTAATGAAAGTGACAAAGTAACACGCACTGCTCTTTGACGCTGTCTTGAATGGTCCGCACACGTCACTGTGCACGACCTCCAGCAGGTCCAAGGCGCGATTCACGTTCCAGTTGAACGGTTTGCGTAGCACCTTGCTCAAAATGCAAGGCTCACACTTTTCGTGCTTTGCTGCATCTTTGCATCTTCCGCACCGTTGATGACGAGGCCGCGTACCAGCTCGCGCTTTGCCATCTCCTTCACAACTGCGAGTGAGGAATGCCCCACTCATTGGTGCCTGAGCTCTAGATCAGCTCCCCCTCCTTTGGCCAGGTTGACGATGCGCTCCTACAAGTCTGATGAATCTGTCGCTGCGGGGATCACCTTGGTTTCCACGATGTAGAGGCCTCCCTCGCGCTTAGCCTCCAGCACGGGCTCGCCGCCACCATCCTTCCGCACAACTGCCCCTCTTATCCTGAAGAGCACATTGTACCCCTTGTCAGTCAGGTGGCTAACACTTAGAATATCAGCTAAGCCAGGTACGTGCTGCACGTTCTTGATCACCCGCTACACCCGCTTTCCGCCAACCACCACCTCCACGTCCACGTCTCCCTCGCCAATCGCCGGCTCATCCTTGTCATTCGCGACTACCATGGATTTGCTGGACTTGGTGTAGTTGATGAACCTGACCTTCTGGATCTGGGTATGCTCCTCCACTCCGGAGTCAAGGCATTGCTGGTTGGCGTTATTTAGGTAGTGGTTTTAACTGCCATTGAGGAGCGCCTTCTTGCCTTTGGCATCTTTACCACCAGCCTTTTCCTCCTCGGTGCAATCACGAGCCCAATTGCCCTCCTTGCTGCAGTTACGGCACGCACCCTTCTTGGCACCCTTCTTGCCGCCGCCATATCTGCCACCTCTCTTGGCCCCGCTTCCGCCACCATGCGTTTTGGTGACAAGGGCTGATGAGGACAACGAGGACTCCCCGCAGCTCCATTTTTGCACCTCGTTGCGGATGTACTCTACGACTGCACCATAGGTGAGCTTGTCCTCTGCCCATCCTCCCAATACTATAATGAGAGGGCTCCAACTGTCAGGAAGGACCATGAGGAGTGCCATCGCCTGCAGCTGCGTGTCGATCTTCCACCCCACGTCATTGCACTGTGAGGCAAGCGACTCGATCTGCTGCATAGCGGTGATGATATCATCTCCCTCCTTGATTCTCACTGTCAGGAATTGCTTCATTGCGAAGATTTTGTTTGCCAATGACATCGATTCATGGATGGCACAGAGTTTTTACCAAGCTGTGGCTGCCAGCTTGCAGCCCTGGAAGTAGCCCCACTGCGTGTCGACTGTCCCGGACACCAGCAGCATGTGCACCTCCGTGTTCTTCTTTGTGAAGGCCTCCTTCTGTGCTTCTGTCGCCGTCACTTTGTCTGGGACTTCGGTTCCCTTCATGACCTCCAGCAGCCCCTTATGCGCAAGGTGCAGCTCAAAGTGCCACCTCCATAGCCCGTAGCCAGTGCCTCCTCCATAATTGTGGATGGGCTGCGTCACCTTCTGCACCATTTAGGCGGTCTTCAACTCCGGGAGCTCATAGCTTGACGGCGATGTCGTCCCTGACGACAGCCCCGTCCACCGCAAAAGTCGTGAGCCACTGTAGACCGGTCAGGGCCGTGGGCCCATAACCCTTTTTCAGAAACCTAGGTGTGGTTCCAACGTGGCCCGACGGGTCTTCTCTGCTTACGGCTTATGTTTTGTGCAGTTGGTTCTGAGTTTAAGCGTGGGCTTTCTGGTCGCCCCACGCTCTGTTACTCGCAGTGGAGGACAGTTGCGAGACAGTCACTTTTGCAAAGGGAAGAACGTAATTTTGCATTAGCATTTTAACATGGACATGATCTAAACATTTGTATAGCTAGTCATGAGCTCTCCAGCGCACCAAACCGTGCGCGATCTGGATCACCGTAGCTCTCACTACGTTAGCCAAAGTGTAGCACCCCAAATCAGCCGCTCTGTCGGCGGTGAGTACTATGTTGCCCGCCGAGGCGTCCTCACACATCAAGGACCCATCAAAACGCCATTCCGGAGGCGCAGATGTCCCTACGTGTAGCGGCGGTGCTCCTCGCGCCTTTGGGATCTGCTTCGATGAGTTAATCCCTGTATTTGGTGATGGGGACTGATGTGGTTCAAAACCTGTTCGCGGACCCGCAGTCAGAATTTTGACAAAGTCTCCGAGTAACAAACTGTACTTGTGAGTTTCGGACTCCGAGCCATGATTTTGATTGTCCCCCAGTAACAAACTGCACTCCTGAAATCCGGCAGATCATTCACCGGATGCCTCGGCAGATCTTCCGGAGCAAAATCCCCAGATGGCATTTTGTTACTCATTCGGGTCAATCATTCACCAGAAGTTGAACCGCGGCCGCCTCCCAGAGTCGCCGCACACACCCCAACTTTGGAAGCCCATATCTCCCTCCTTACTAGTTCGATGCCGGTGAAACAACTTCCAATGGATTCAGTGACTTGTCAAATTTTAGGGGCAGTCTTTCACTTTAGGATCCGAGCAATCCTCAAGTCGTCAGATCCGTCGACAAGGAATCTCCTCGCTCTGGCGGCTCGTCGGCGCCTCCTGGCGCCACACTTGGGCATGTAGAGGTGCAAACTTCAACAGAAACTAGTAATCTCAAACCATTGTTTCCCCCTTTGACCATTTGTGACTTGTGTTATGATTTATCAACGTTGACCACACATAGTGAAACTCTCTGGTCATGTTGAGTGACATAAGTCTATTTTGGTTGATCATTTTGCATGGCAGTCATAGCGTGCCACTACCTCTTGAATATCGTTGTACTAGCTAGTTCATAACTAGTGTTCCCAAACCATTGTTTCCCCCTCTGACCATTGGTGACTCGCATTCTGAGTTGTCAACGTTGGCCACATATAACGAAATTCTTTCGTCATGGTCAGTGTCATATACCTAATTTGGTTGGTCATTGTGCATGGTAGCCACACCTTGCCACTACTTATTGAAGGTCTTTATGCTTGCAAGAAGATACCTAGTACTCCTTAACCATTGTTTTCCCCTCTGACCACTTGTGACTCGTGTTATGGGTTGTCAACGTTGACCATATACAGTCAAACGTTTTGGTCATGGTCAGTGACAAATGCCTACTTTGGTCGGTCATTGTGCATGGTAGCCACACCGTGCCACTACTTATGGAAGGTCTTTGTACAAGCTAGTTGATAAGTAGTATTCCCAAACCATTGTTTCTCTCTCTGACCAATTGTGACTTGTTTTATGAGTTGTGAACGTCGACAACACATAGTGACATTCTTTGGTCATGATCAATGACAAACGCGTACTTTGGTTGGCCATTGTGCATGGTAGCCACACCCTGCCTCTACATATTGAGGTTTTTTTCACTTGCTAATCAATAGCTATTGTTTCCAAACCATTGTTTCCCTTGCTGACAATTTGTGACTTGTATTGTAAGTTTTGAACGTGGGCCACAAATAGTGAAATTCTTTCGTCATAGTCAGTGACATATGCCTTATGTGGATGGTCATTGTGCATGGTAGCCACTCCGTACCACTACATATTGCAGGTCTTTCTACTTGCTAGACAATACCTAGTTTTTCCAAACTATGGTTTCACCCTCTGACCATTTGTGACTCGTGTTATGAGTTGTCAACATTGACCCATCATGGTGAGATTCTTTGGTCATGATTGGCGTCTATGCCTAATCTGGCTGGTCATTATGCATGGTACCCACACCTTGCCACTACCTATTGCAGGTCTCTTTACTTGCTCGAAAATACATAGTATTCTCAAATCATTGTTTCCCCCTGTGACCATTTGTGACTAGTGTTCTGAGTTGTCAACGTTGACCACACATAGTGGAATTCTTTGGTCAAAGTCAGTGACATCTGCCTACTTTGGTTGAGCATTGTGCATGATATCCACAGCATGCCACCACTTATTGGAGGTCTTTGTACTTGCTAGTTGATGACTAGTGTTTCCAGACCTCCAACTATTTGTGGCTCATGTTATGGGTTGTCAACATTGACCACACACAGTGGAATTCTTTGGTCATGATCAGTGACATTTGCCTACTTTGGTTGGTCATTGTGCATGGTAGCCACAGCGTGCAACTACGTATTGAAGATATTGGTACTTGCTAGATGATACCTAATATTCCTAAACCATTGTTTTCACCTCTGGCCATTTGTGACTTGTGTTATGGGTTGTCAACGTTGACCACACATTGTGGAACTCTTTGGTCATGTTCACTGACAAATGCCTACATTGGTGGGTCATTGTGCATGGTAGCCACACCGTGCCACTACTTATTAAAGGTCTTTGTACTTGTTAGTTGATAGCTAGTGTTTCCAAATCATTGTATCTCCCTCTGAACATTTGTGACTTTTCATATGAGTTGTCAACATCAACCACCCATAGTGGAATCCTTTGGTCATGGTCAGTGACATATTCCTAATCTGGTTGGTCATTGTGCATGGTAGCCACACCATGCCAGAACTTATTGACAATCGTTTTACTTGCTAGTTGATGTCTAGTATTCCAAAACCATTGTTTTCCCCTCTGGTCATTTGTGACTCTGATAATGTGTTGTCAATGTTGACCAAAACAAAATGAAATTCCTTGGCCATGGTCAGTGACATACGCTTTCTTTGGTTGGTCATTGTGCATAGTAGCAACACCGTACCACTACTTACTGAAGGTCTGTGTAATGGCTTGTTGATAACTATTATTCCCAAACCATTATTTCCCCCTCTTACTATTTTTGACTCGTGTTCTGAGTTGTCAAAATTGACCACACATGGTGAAATTCTTTCTTCATTATCAGTGACAAATGTATACTTTGGTTGGTCATTGCACATGGTAGCCACAGTGTGACACTACTTATTGAAGATCTTTTGTACTTTCTTGCTGATAATTAGCACTCCCAAACCATTTTTTCCCCCTCTAACCATTTGTGACCTCTGTTATGAGGTGTCAACGTTGGCCACACATAGTAAAACTCTCTGGTCTCAACCTATGACATGTGCCTACTTTGGTTGGTCATTGTGCATGGTAGCTACATCGAGTCACTACATTTTAAGGTCTTTGTACTTGCTAGTTGAAAACTAGTATCCCCAAACCGTTGTTTCCCCCTCTGGCCATTTGTGACTTGTGTTATGAGATGTCAGTGTTGACCACACACAATGGAATGCTTTGGTCATGGTCAGTGACACATGCCTACTTTGGTTGGTCATCGTACATGATAGCCACACCATGCTCCTACTAATTGAAGATCTTCGTACTTTCTGGTTGATAACTAGTATTCCCAAAGCATTGCTTCTTCCTCTGACCACTTGTGACTCCTGTTATGAGTTGTCAACGTTCACCACACAGTAAAATTGCTTGGTCATGGTCAGTGACAAATGCCTACTTTGGTTGATCTTTGCACTTGTTAGTCGATAGCTAGTGTTTCCAAACCATTGTTTCTCCCTCTGACCATGTGTGACTTGTGTTATGGATTGTCAACGTTGACCATCCATAGTGAAATTCTTTCGTCATGATCAGTAACATATGCCCAATTTGGTTGATCAGTGTGCACGGTAGTGACACCGTGCCACTTCTTGATGAAGATCTTTGTACTTGCTAGTTGAAACATAATATTCCCAAACAATTGTTTCCCCCTCTGACCAATTGTGACTCGTATTAATGAGTTGTCAACGTTGA
This sequence comes from Penium margaritaceum, assembly GCA_023375785.1. Taxonomy (NCBI): domain Eukaryota; kingdom Viridiplantae; phylum Streptophyta; class Zygnematophyceae; order Desmidiales; family Peniaceae; genus Penium; species Penium margaritaceum. Next base: position 24,634 of record SZWC01003060.1, read on the forward strand.
CCAGACACAGTGTAATTCTTTGGTGATGGTCAGTGACATACGCCTACTTTGGTTGGTTAGTGTGCATTGTAGCCGTAGTATGCAACTACTTCTTGAAGGTCTTTGTACTTGCTATTTGATAACTAGTATTCCCAACCCTTTGTTTACCCCTCTCACCATTTGTGACTCACCACTTGTCAATGTTTCCCACGCATAATAAAATTCTTTTGGCATTATCAATGATAAATGTATACTTTGGTTGGTCATTGTGCATGATAGCCATAGCATGCCACTACTTATTGAAGATCTTTGTACTTGCTTGTTGATAACTAGAATTTCCAAACCATTGTTTCCCCCTCTGACCATTTGTGACTCTTTTTATGAGTTGTCAACGTTGGCCACACATAGTAAGATTATGTGGTCTTCATCAATGAGATATGCCTGCTTTGGTTGTTCATTGTGCATGGTAGCCATACCGTGCCACTACATTTGATGGTCTTTGTACTTGCTAGTTGATAACAAGTATTCCCAAACCATTGTTTTCCCCCTCTGACCATTTTTGACTCGTGTTTTGAGATTTCAACGTTGACCACACACAATGGAATTCTTTGGTCATGGTCAGTGACATATGCCTACTCAGGTTGGTCATTGTACATGATAGCCACAACGTGCCACTACTGATTGAAGGTGTTTGTACATGGTAGACGATAAATAGTTCCTCAACAATGATCTCTTGCGAGTCATTACCTAGTATTCCCAAACCTATGCTTCTCCCTCTGAGCATTTGTGACTCATGTTATTAGTTGTCAACGTTGACCACACATAGTGAAATTCTTTGGTCATGGTCAGTGACAACTGCCTACTTTGGTTGGTCACTAAGCTTGGTATCCATACGCCACTACTTATTGAAGGTCTTTGTTCTTGCTAGTCAATGACTGTAATTCCCAAACCATTGTTCTCCCTCTGACCACTTGTGACTCGTGTTGTGAGTTGTCAAGATTCACCAAACACAGTGAAAGTCTTTGATCATTGTCAATGACATATGTCTTCTTTGGTTGGTCATTGTACATGGTAGCCACAGCGTGCAACCATTCATTGAAGGTACTTGCTAGTAGATACCTAGTGTTCCCAAACCATTGTTTTCACCTATGACCATTTGTGACTTGTATTTTGAGTTGTCAACGTTGACCACACACAGTGCAATTCTTTGGTCATGGTCAGTGTCGTATGCCTACTTTGATTGGTCATTGTGCATGGTAGCCACACCGTGCCACCAATTATTGAAGGTCTTTGTACTTGCTATTTGGTAACTAGTATTCCCAAACTATTGTTACTCCCTCTTACCATTTGTGGCTCGAATCATGAGTCATCAATATTGACGACACATTGTGAAATTCTTTGGTCATGGTCAGTGATGTATGCCTACTTTGGTTGGTCATTGCGCATGGAAGCCACACCGTGTCACTACCTATTCAAGGTCTTCGTACTTGCTAGTCGATAACTGGTATTTGTAAACCATTGTTTCTCCCTCTGATCACTTGTGAATCGTGTTATGAGTTGTCAACATTCACCAAACATAGTGAAATTTGTCAGTCATGGTCAGTGACATATGCCAACTTTGGTTGTGAAAATCTTTGGTTATGATATGTGACCTACTTTGGTCGGTCATTGTGCATGGTAGCCACACTGTGCCAATACGTACTGAAGATTATTTCACTTGCTAGTTGGTAACTAGTATATCCAAACCATTTTTTCCCCCTCTTACCAATTGTGGCTTGTATTCTGGGTTGTCAACGTTGACCACACATAGTGAAATTCTTTCGTCATCTTCAGTGACACATGCCTACTTTGGTTGGTCATTGAGCATCGTAGCCACAACGTGCCGCTACTTATTGAAGGTATTTGTACTTGCTCGTTGATACATGTTATTCCCCGACCATTGTTTCTCCCTTTCACCATATGTGATTCATATTATGAGTCTTCAGGTTGTCCATACACAGTCAAATTTGTTGGTCATGGTCAATGATATATGCCTACTTTGGTTGGTCATTGTGCATGGTAGCCACACCCTGCCACTACTCATTGAAAATGTTTCTAGTCAATACATAGTATTCCCAACCCATTGCTTCTCTCTCTGAACATTTGTGACTCATGTTATTAGTTGTCAACATTGACCAAACATAGTTAAATTATTTTGTCATGGTCAGTGACAACTGCCTACTCTGGTTGGTCATTAAGCTTCCTATCCATCCCGAGCCACTGCTTATTGAAGGTATTTGTACTTGCTAGTGGATGACTAGAGGTCCCAAACCATTGTTCTCCCTCTGAACGTTTGTGACGCGTGTTATGAGTTGTTTGGGCTGACCACACACAGGGAACTTCTTTGGTCATGGTCTGTGACATATGCTTACTTTGGTTGGTCAATATGCATGGTGGCCACACCGTGCGACTACTTATTGAAGGTCTTTGTACTTGCTAGTGGATACCTAGTGTGCCCAAACCGTTGTTTCCTCCTGTGACCATTTGTAACTCGTATTTTGAGCTGTCAACGTTGCCCACACACAGTGCAATTCTTTGGTTATGGTCAATGATATGTGTGTTCTTTGGTTGGTCATTGTGAATGGTAGCCACTGCGTGCCACTACTTATTAAAGGTCTTTGTACTTGCTATTTGATAAATAGTATTCCCAAACCATTCTTCCCCCCCTTGCCCATTTGTGACTCGTGTAATGAGCAGTCAACATTGACCACACATAGTGAAATTCTTTGATCATGGTCAGTGACATATGCCTCCTTTGATTGGTCACTGTGCATGGTAGCCACACCATGCCACCATTTGTTGAAGGTCTTTGTACTTGCTAGTTGCTGACTAGAATTCCCAAACCAATTCTACCCCCGTACCATTTGTGGCTCGTATTATGAGTTGTCAACATTGACCACACATAGTAAAATTCTTTGGTCATGGTCATTGAAACATGGCTACATTGGTTGGTCATTGTGCATGGAAACCAAACTGTATCACTACTCATAAACGATTTTTGTACTTGCTAGTTGATAACTGGTACTTGTAAACCATTGTTTCTCCCTCTGACCATTTGTGTTTCGTGTTATGAGCTGTCAACGCTCACCAAACATAGTGAAATTTGTTGGTCATGGTCAGTGACATATGCCTACTTTTGTTGGTCATTTTGCATGGTAGTCACAGCATGCCACTACTTACTGAAGCTCGTTTTACTTGCTATTTGATAGCCAGTATTCCCAGACCGTTGTTTCCCCCTATGACCATTTGTGACTCGTGTTATGAGTTGTCAATGCTGACCACACGTGAGAATCTCTTTGGTTATCATACATGGCATATACCTACTTTGGTTGGTCATTGTGCATGGTAGCCACACTGTGCCAATACGTACTGAAGATCTTTCCACTTGCTAGTTGATAACTAATACATCCAAACCATTCTTTCCCCCTCTTACCAATTGTGACTCGTAATATGGGTTGTCAATGTTGACCACACACAGTGAAATTCTTTGGTCATGGTCTGTGACATATGCTTACTTTGGTTGGTCGATATGCATGGTAGCCACACCGTGCCACGATTTATTGAAGGGTTTTGTACTTGCTAGTGAAAACCTAGTGTTCCCAAACCATTGTTTCTTCCTCTGACTAGTTGTGACTCGTATTGTGAGTTGTCAACGTTGACCACACACAGTGAAATTCGTTGGTCATGGTCACTGACACATGCCTACTTTAGTTGGTCATTGTGCATGGTAATCACAATGTTCCACTACTTATTGAAGGTGTTTCTACTTGCTAGTCGATACACATTATTCTTGGAGCATTGTTTCTTCCTTTGACCATGTGTGATTCGTATTATGAGTTGTCAATGTTGTCCATACACAGTGAAATTCATTGGTCATGGCCAGTGCCATACGCCTCTTTTGGTTGGTCATTGTGCATGGTAGCCACACCGTGCCACGACCTATTGAAAATCTTGCTAGTCAAGACATAGTATTCCCAACCCATTACTTGTCTCTCTGAACATTTGTGACTTGTGTTATTAGTTGTCAAGGTTGACCGCACACAGTGAAATTCTTTGGTCATTGTCAGAGACAACTGCCTACTCTGGTTGGTCATTAAGCTTGATACTCATACCGAGCCACCACTTATTGAAGGTATTTGTACTTTCATGTTGAAAACTAGAGTTCCCAAACCATTGTTTTCCCTCTGAACATTTGTGACTCGTGTTATGAGTTGTTGAGGTTGACCACACACAGAGAAATTCTTTGGTCATGTTCTGTAACATATGCTTACTTTTCTTGGTCAATATGCATTGTAGCCACACAGTGGGACTACTTACTGAAGGTCTTTCTACTTGCTAGTGGAAATCTAGTGTGCCACAACCGTTGTTTCCTCCTGTGACCATTTGTGACTCGTATTTTGAGTTGTCAACGTTGACCACACACAGTGCAATTATTTCATCATGGCCTGTGACATGTGCCTACTTTGGTTGGTCATTGTGCATGGTAGCCACTGTGGGCCACTACTTATTGAAGGTCTTTGTACTTGCTATTCAATAACTAGTATTCCCAAACCATTCTCTCCCCCTCTGTTCATTTGTAACCCGTGTAATGAGCTGTCAACGTTGACCACACATAGCGAAATGCTTTGATCATGGTCAGTGACATATGCCTACTTTGATTGGTCATTGTCCATGGTAGCCACAACGTGCCACCACTTATTGAAGGTCTTTGTACTTGCTAGTTGATGAATAGTATTCCCAAACTATTGCTACCCCCTCTTACCATTTTTTAATCGTAGAAACAATGGTTTTGTCATGGTCATTGACATATGGCTACTTTGGTTGGTCATTGTGCATGGAAACCACACTGTGTCACTACTTAAAAGAGGTCTTTGTACTTGCTAGTCAATAACTGGTATTTGTAAACCATTGTTTCTCCCTCTGACCATTTGTGAATTGTGTTATGAGTTGTCAACGTTCACCAAACATGGTGAAATTGGTTGGTCATGGTCAGTGACATATGCCTTCTTTGGTTGGTCATTTTGCATGGTAGCAACAGTGTGCCACTACTTACTGAAGGTCTTTCTACTTGCTAGTTGATAACTAGTATTCCCGAATCATTATTCCCCCCTCTGACCATGTGTGACTCGTGTTATGAGTTTCCAACATTGACCACGCATAGTGAAACTCTTTGGTCATGATATGTGACATATGCCTACTTTGGTTGGTCATTGTGCATGGTAGCCACACAGTGCCAAAATGTATTGAAGATCTTTGCACTTGCTAGTTGAGAACTAGTATATCCAAACCATTGTTTCCCCCTCCTACCAATTTTATCTCGTATTATGGGTTGTCAATGTTGACCACACACAGTGAATTTCTTTGGTCATGATCAGTGACATATGCTTGCTTTGGTTGGTTAATGTGCATTGTAGCCACACTGTGCCACTACGTATTGAAGGTCTTTGTACTTGCTAGTGCATACCTCATGTTCCAAAACCATTGTTTCTCCCTCTAACTAGTTGTTACTCGTATTCTGAGCTGTCAACATTGACCACACACAGTGAAATTCTTTGGTCACTGTCAGTGACACATGCCTAATTTGGTTTGTCATTGTGCATGGTAGCCACGACGTGCCACTACTTATTGAATGTCTTTGTACTTGCTAGTCAATACCTATTATTATTGGACCATTGTTTCTCCCTTTTACCATGTGTGATTCTTAATATGAGTTGTCAATGTTGTCCATACACAGTGAAGTTTGTTGGTCATGGTCAGTGTCATATGCCTACTTTGGTTGGTCATTTTGCATGGTAGCCACACCATGCCACCACTAATTGAAAATCTTGCTAGTACTTGCCTAGAATTCTCAAACCATTACTTCTCCCTTTGAACATTTGTGACTCGTGTTATTATTTGTCAACGTTGACTACACATAGTGGAACTCTCTCGTCATGGTCAGTTACAACTGCCTACTTTGGTTGGTCATTAAGCTTGATGCCCATACGCCACTACTTATTGAAGGTTTTTGTTCTTGCTAGTCAGTAACTAGAATTCGCAAACCATTTTTCCCCCTCTGAACATTTGTGACTCGTATTTTAAGTTGTCAACGTTGACCACACACACAGTGCAATTCTTTGGTCATGGTCAGTGACATATGCCTATCTTGGTTGGTCATTATGCATGGTAGCCACTGCGTGCCACTACTTATTCAAGGTCTTTGTACTTGCTTGTCAATAACTAGTGTTCCCGAACCATTCTTTCTCCCTCCGCTCATTTGTGACTCATGAAATAAGCTGTCAATGTTGACCACACACAGTGAAATTCTTTGATCATAGTCAGTGACATATGCCTACTTTGATTGGTCATTGTGCATGGTAGCCACAACGTGCCACCACTTATTCAAGATATTTGTACTTGCTAGTTTATGACTAATATTCCCAAACCATTGTTACCTCCTCTTACCATTTCTGGCTCGTATTATGAGTTGTCAATGTTGACCACACATAGTGAAATCCTTTGATCATGGTCAGCGACATATGCCTACTTTGATTGGTCTACTTTGGTTGGTCATTGCGCATGGAAGCCACACTGTGTCACTAATTATAAAAGGTCTTCATACTTGCTAGTCGATAACTGGTATTTTTAAACCATTGTTTCTTCCTCTGGCCATTTTGGAATCGTGTTATCAGTTGTCAAAGTTCACAAAACATAATGAAATTCATTGGTCATGGTCAGTGACATGCCTACTTTGGTTGGTCATTTTTCACGGTAGCCACAGTGTGCCAATACTTACTGAAGTTCTTCATACTTTCTAGTCAATAACTAGTATTTCCAACCCATTGTTCCCCCCTCTGACCATTTGTGACTCGTGTTATGAGTTGTCAATGTTGAACACACGTAGTGAAATTCTTTGGTCATGATATGTGACATATGCCTACTTTTGTTGGTCATTGTGCATGGTAGCCACACTGTGCCTATACGTGCTGAAGATCTTTGCACTTGCTAGTTGATAACTAGTTAGATGTAGTATATCCAAACCATTATTACCCCCTCTTACCAGTTGTGACTCTAAATGGGTTGTCAACGTTGACCACACACAGTGAAACACTTTGGTCATGGTCTGTGACATATGGTTACTTTGCTTGGTTTACATGCATAGTAGCCACACTCTGTCACTACGTGTTGAAGTTCTTCGTACTTGCTAGTGGATACCTAGTGTTCCCAGACCATTTTTCTTCCCTCTGACTAGTTGTGACTCGTATTATGAGTTTTCAACGTTCACCACACAAAGTGAAATTCTTTGGTCATGGTCAGTGACACATGCCTACTTTGGTTGGTCATTGTGCATGGTAGCCACAACGTGCCACTACTTAGTGAAGGTCTTTGTACTTGCTAGTCAATGCTTATCATTCCCAGACCATTCTTTCTCCCTTTTAACATGTGTGATTCGTATTATGAGTTGTCAATGTTTTCCATACACAGTGAAATTTGTTGGTCATGGTCAGTGACATGTGCCTACTTTGGTTTTTCATTGTACATGGTAGCCACACCGTGCCACTACTTATTGAAAATCTTGCTAGTCATTATCTAATATTCCCAAACCATTGCTTCTTCCTCGGAACATTTGTGAATTGTGATATTAGTTGTCAACATTGACCACACATAGTGAAATTCTTTGGTCATGGTCAATTACAACTTCCTACTTTGGTTGTTCATGAAGCTTGGTATCCATACGCCACTACTTATTGAAGGTCTTTGCTCTTGCTAGACAATAACTAGAATTCTCAAACCATTGTTCTTCCTCTGACCATTTGTGACTCGTGTTGTGAGATGTCAAGGTTAACCACACACAGTGAGATTCTTTGGACTTTTTCAATGACAAATGCCTACTTTGGTTGGTCATTGTGCACGGTAGTCACAGCGTACCACTACCTATTGAAGGTCTTTGTACTTGCTAGTCCAGAACTAGTATTCCCAAACCATTCTTTTCCCCCTCTGCTCATTTGTGACTTGTGTAATGAGCTGTCAACGTCGACCAAATATAGTTGAATTCTTTGATCATGGTCAGTGACATGTGCCTGCTTTCGTTGGTCATTGTGCATGGTAGCCATACCGTGCAACCACTTATTGAAGGTCTTTTTACTTGCTAGCTGATAACTAGTGTTCCCAAACCATTGTTTCCTCCTCTTACCATTTGTGGCTTGTGTCATGAGTTGTCAATATTGACCACACATAGTGAAGTTATTTGGTCATGGTCAGTGACATATGCCTACTTTGGTTGGTCACTGCGCATGGAAGCCACACGGTGCCACTACTTATAAAATATCTTTGTACTTGCTAGTCAATACTGGTATTTGTAAACCATTGTTTATCCCTCAGACCATTTTTGAATCGTGTTATGAGTGATCCACGTTCACCAAACATAGTGAAATTTGTTGGTCATGGTTAGTGACATATGCGTACTTTGGTTGGTCATTTTGCATGGTATTCATAGTGTGCCACTACTTACTGAAGGTCTTTGTACTTGCTTTTCGATAACTAGTATTCCCAAACCATTGTTTCCCCCTCTGACCATTTGTATCTCGTGTTATGAGTTGTCAATGCTAACCACACGTAGTGAAATTATTTTGTTATGATATTTGACATATGCCTACTTTGGTTGGTCATTATGCAGGGTAGCCACACTGTGCCAATACGTACTGAGTATCTTTGCACTTGCTAGTTGATAAGTAGTATATCCAAACCATTGTTTCTCCTCTTACCAATTGTGACTCGTATAATGGGTTGTCAACGTTCACCACACACAGTAAAACTCTTTGGTCATAATCTGTGACATATGCTTACTTTCGTTGGTCAATATGCATGGTAGACACACTGTGCCACTATTTATTGAAGGTCTTTGTACTTGCTAGTGGATACCTAGTGTTCCCAAATCATGTTTTCTCTCTCGGACTAGTTTTGACTCATTTCATGAGTTGTCAGCGCTTACCACACACAATGAAATTTGTTGGTCGTGGTGAGTGAAACATAACCCCTTTGGTTGGTCAGTGTGCATGGTAGCCACGACGTGCCACTACTTATTGAAGGTCTTTGTACTTGCTAGTGGATACCTCTTATTCACAGACCAATGTTTCTCTCTTTTACCATATGTGAATCATATTATGAGTTGTCAACGTCGACCACACACCGTAAAATTCGTTGGTCATGGGCAGTGATGTATGTCTACTTTTGTTCTTCATGGTAGCAACACCGTGCCACTACTTATTGAAAATCCTGCTAGTCAATACACAGTATTCCCAAACCATTTCTTCTCTCTGTCATCATTTGTGACTCATGTTATGAGTTTTCAACGTTGACCACAAATAGTAAAATTATTTGATCATGGTCAGTGACAACTGCCTACTCTGGTTGGTCATTAAGCTTGGTATCCACAACAAGCCACTACTTATTGAAGTTCTTTGTACTTGCTACTTGATAACTAGAACTCCCCAACCATTGTTCTCCCTCTGACCATTTGTGACACGTGTTATGAGTTGTCAAGGTTGACCACACCGAGTGAAATTCTTTGGTCATTGCCAGGGACATATGCCTATTTTGGTTGGTCATTGTGCATGGAAGCCACACCGTGCCACTAGTTATTGAAGGTCTTTGTCCTTGCTAGTAGATACGTAGTGTTTCCAAAATGTTGTTTCCACTTCTGACCATCTGTGACTCGTATTTTGAGTTGTCATAGTTGACCACACACAGTGCAATTCTTTGGTCATGATTAGTGCCACATGCCTAATTTGGTCTGTCATTGTGCATGGTATCCACTGCATGCCACTACTTATTGAAGGTCTTTGTATTTGCTAGTCAAAAACTAGTATTCCCAAACTATTGTGTCCCTCTCTGATGATTTGTGACTCGTGTTATGAGCTGTCAACGTTGACCACACACAGTGAAATTGTTTGGTCATGGTCAGTGACATATGCCTACTTTCATTGGTCATTGTGCATAATAGCCACACTGTGCCACCACTTATTGAATTTCTTTGTACTTGCTAGTTGATAACTAGTATTCCCAAACCATTTTTTCCCCCTATTACCCTTTGTGGCTCGTATTATGAGTTGTCAACATTGACCATGTTACCCCAAATTTTCCGCCTCTTCTTTCTTCCGCTGCCCACTCACTGATCGGCCAATTCCGCGGATCCTCAGCTACGAGTATGCCTTTCTGCCGCAAACCCTTGTTCTGCTACAAGGTCACCCCACACGAGCTTCCCCGCGGAATGCAACCACTCCCAATTCTCCCTACCCTGGGCTCTTTGATGCCTGGAGAGATTGCTACAATTCAATCCCTCCCTGCCAGTTGCCTATTAGCCCTCTGTCAGAAAAACACTACACCAAGCTTCTCTGCGTTGTTTACATATTCCTTATTTCCCTCTGGTGAACGAATTCTTGGTCAGAGCCACATGGGTACCTAGCCTGATCTTTAAAACTACACTACACCTTCCGCGCATATCCCTATCTACCAACAACACCTACACAACACTTCCGCGATGGTGTACCGTGGCACAACAGGAAATGGAACAGCGGAGGCAGTAACTCACACCCAGTCACCTAGAGAATTTGCACCTCTTCCGTCCTGCCCTCGTGTCAACCACTGGACTTCAGCAGGATGGAGCTCCACCGAGCCCTCTCTGGCTCTAGGACCACTCACAGAACCCCACGGGTTCCTCCTCAGCAAGCACGAGCCCGGTACACAAGTAGTCCCGCGGAACACTTACGGCACTTGTGGAGCAGGGTTGCAAGGGGTAATGTGAGAGAGTGAGAGATTGAGAGGTGGACAACTTAATTGATAGATTCATGTGCAAGGATAAATTAACTGCTCAATCTACTGTCTGCAGCATACTGAAATACTACGTGGGGCTCCACACGGGCACCTTTCACCGCGGGTCTTGCCCTTTCACACACCTATATGGTACAGTCACAACCCATTTTCCCCTAGGCTAGATCTTCCCCCTTTTTCCTTATCCACTAAGTTCCCTTCCCTTCTTCTTCTTTTTCTTGTTGCTTCCGCGGTCCATCATATTAGTTGATGGCTTCTAGTTGATAACTAGTATTCTCGAACCATTGTTCCTCCCTCTGAAAGTTTCTGACTTGTATTCAGAGTTGTGAACGTTGACCACACGTAGTGAAATTCTTTGGTCATGGTCAGTGAAATATGCCAACTTTGGTTGGTTATTGTGCATGGTAGCCACACCCTGCCTCTGATTATTGAAGGTCTTTCTACTTGTTAGTCGATAACCAGTATTTCCAAACCATTGTTCCCCCCCCCCCCTGCCCATTTGTGCCTCATATCATGAGTTGTCAACGATGACCACACACTGTAAAATGCTTTGGTCATGGTCAGTGACCTATGCCTACTTTGTTTGATCATTGTGCATGGTAGCCACACTGTGCCACTACTTTTTGCAGGTCTTTGTTCTTGCTAGTTGATAAGTGGTATTTCCAAACCATTATTTCCCCTTCTGACCATTTGTGACTCGTGTTATGAATTGTCATTATTGACTACACAAAGTGAAACTTTTTGGTCGTGATAAGTGACATATGCCTACTTTAGTTGGTCATTGTGCATGGTGGCAGCACGGTGCCACTACTTATTGAAAATCTTTGTACTTGTTAGTTGATAACTAGTATTCCTATTTCGTTTTTTCCCATCTATCCATTTGTGACTCATGTTATGAGTTGTCAACTTTGACCCAAAATAGTTAAAATCTTTGGTCATAATACGTGAAATGTGCCTACTTTGGATGGTCATGGTACATGGTAGCCACACCAGGCTACTACGTTTTGAACCTAGTGCTTTCAATGCTTAGTTTCCCCCTTAGACCATTTGTGACTTGTGTTATGAGTTATCAACGTTGGCAACACATAGTGAAACTCTCTGGTCATGTTAAGTGACATATGCCTATTTTGGTTCATCATCGTGCATGGTAGCCATACCGTGCCACTTCCTCTTGAAGATTGTTGTACGAGCTAGTGGATGAATAGTATTCCAAACCATTGTTTCCCCCCCTGACCATTTGTGACTCTCATTATGGGTTGTCAACGTCAGTCACATATAGCAAAATTCTTTTGTTATGGACAGTGTCATACACATAATTTGCTTGTTCATTGTGCATGATAGCCACACCATGCCACTACATATTGAAGGTCTTTGTACTTGAGAGTCGATAACTATTATTCCCAAACCATTGATTCGCCCTCTGACCATTTGTGACTCGTATTATGAGTTGTCAACATTGACCACACACAGTGAAATTCTCTGGCCATGATCAGTGACATATGCCTACTTTGGTTAGTCATTGTGCATGCTCGCCACACCGTGCCACTGCTTATTGAAGGTATGTACCTATTAGTTGATAACTAGTATTCCTAAACCATATTTTCCCCCTCATTACATTTATCCACACACAGTGAAATTCTTCTGGTCATGGTCAGTGACACATGCCTCCCTTGGTTGGTCATTATGCATGGTAGCACCATCGTGTGACTACGTATTGAAGGTCTTTGTACTTGCTAGACAAAACCTGGTGTTTTCAGACCATTGTCTCCCCCTCTGACCATTTGTGACTCATATTATGGGTTATCAATGTTGACCACACAAAGTGAAATTCTTTGGTCATAGTCTATGACATATGCATACTTTAGTTGGTCATTGGGCATGGTAGCCAAACCGTGCCACTACTTACTGAAGGTTTTTGTACTTGCTAGTTGATAACTAGTATTCCCAAACCATTGTTTCCCCCTCTTATCATTTGTTACTCGTGTTATGAGTTGTGAAAGCTGGCCACACATAGTGAAACTCTTTGGTCATGATCAGTGATGTATGCCTACTTTCATTGGTCCTTGTGCCACACCGTACCATTATGTATTGAAGGGCTTTGTACTTACTAGTTGATGATTAGTATTCACAAACCATCGTTTCCCCCTATGAAAGTTTGTGACTTGTATTATGATTTGGCAGCGTTGACCACACAGTGGAATAATTTCGTCATGGTTAGTGACATATACCTGCTTTGGTTTGTCATTGTGCATGGTAGCCACACCGTGCCACTACTTACTGGAGGTCGTTGGACTTGCTAGTTGATAACTAGTATTCCAAACCCATTGTTTCCACCTCTGACGAGCTTTGACTCATAGTATGGGTTGTCAACATTGGCTGCACATAGTGAAATTCTCTGGTCATGATCAGTGTCGTATGCTTACTTTGGGTGGTCATTATGCATGGTAGCCACACCGTGCCACTGCTTGAAATTCTTTGTCGTTGCTAGTCAATAACTACTGTTTTTAAGTCGTTTATTCCCCCCTTGGACCATTTGTGACTCGTATTATGAGTTGTCAACATGGACCATACACATCAAATTTCTTTGGTCATAGTTAGTTTCATATGCTTACTTTGGTTGGTCATTGTGCATGGATGCCACAGCGTGCCACTACTTATTGAAGATCTTTGTACTTGCTATACGCTAACTAATATTCCTGAATCATTGTTTCCCCCTCAGACCATTTGTGACTTGTACTATCAACTGTCAACATGGACCCATCATAGTGAAATTCTTTGGCCATTGTTAGTGACATATGCCTGCTTTGATTAGTCATTGTGCACGGTAGCTACACTGTGCTCCTACTTATTGAAGGTCTTTGTCCTGGCAAGTCAATACATAGTGTTCCCAAACCATTGTTTCCCCCTCTTATCATTTGTGACTCGTGTCAACATTGACCACAGATAGTAGAATTCTTTCGTCATGGTCAGTGATACACGCCTACTTTGGTTGCTCATCGTGTGTGGTAGCCACATTGTGCCACTTGGTATTGGAATTCTTTGTACTTGCTAGTTGATATATAGCATTCCCAAATCATTGTTTTTCCCACTTACCATTTGTCACTCGGATTATGAGTTGTCGAAGTTAACCACATGCAGTGGAATTTGTTGTTCATGATCAGTGACATATGCATACATTCATTGGTCATTGTGCATGGTAGCCACACCGTGCCACTACTTATGGAAGGTCTTTGTACTAGCTAGTTGATAACTAGTATTCCCAAATAATTGTTTCTCCCTCTGACCATTTATGACTTGTATTATGAGTTGTGAATGTCGACCACACATAGTGAAATTCTTCGGTAACGATCAGTGACATATGCCTAATTTTGTTGGTCACTGAGAATGGTAGCCACACTGTGCCTGTACTTTTTTAGGGTCTTCGTACTTGCTAGTGAATACCTAGTACTCACAGACCAGTTTTTCCTCCTCTGACCATTTGTGACTCGTATAATGAGTTGTGAACGTTGGTCACACATAGTGAAATTCTCTCGTCATGGTCAGTGACATATGCCTAGTTTTGTTGGTGGTTGTGCATGGTAGCTACACTGTGCCACTGATTATTGAAGGTCTTTGTACTTGCTAGACGATACCTAGTGTTTCCAAACCATTGTTTCCCCCTCTGACCATTTGCGACACATATTATGACCTGTCAACACTGATCCATCACGGTGAAATTCTTTGGCCATGATGAGTGTCATATGCCTACTTTGGTTGGTTGTTATGCATGGTATCGACACCGTGCCACTACTTATTGAAGTCCTGTCTACTTGCTAGGCACTGCCCAGTATTCCCAAATCATTGTTTCTCCCTGCGAATGTTTTTTACTCGTGTTCTGAGTTTTCAATGTTGACCACACACAGTGGAATAATTTGTTCACAGTTAGTGATACATGCCTACTTTGGTTGGTCATTGTTCATGGTATCGACAGCCTGCCACTACTTATTAAAGGTCTTTGTACTTGCTAGTTGATAACTAGTGTTTCCAAACCATTGTTTCCCCCTCTGACCATCTGTGACATGTGCTATGGGTTGTCAACATTGACCACACATAGTGGAATTCTTTGGTCATGGTCAATGACATATGCGTACTTTGGTTGGTCATTGTGGATGGTATCCACAGTGAGAAACCACTTATTTAATATCTTTGTCCTTGCTAAACGATACCTAGTACACCTAAACCATTGTTTTCCTCTCTGACCATTTGTGATTCGTGATATGGGTTGTCAACGTTGACCACACAAAGTGGAATTCCTTGGTCATGGTCAGTGACAAATACCTACTTTGGTTGGTCATTGTGCATGGGAGCCACACCGTACCACTACTTGATTAAGGTCCTTGTACTTGTTAGTTGATAGTGTTCCAAAACCATTTTTTCTCCCTCTGAACATTTGTGACTTGTGTTATGAGTTGTCAACGTTGACCACCCACAGGTGAATTCTTTGATCATATTCAGTGATATATGCCTAATTTGGTTGGTCATTGTGCATGGTAGCCGCACTGTGCCACTACTTATTGAAGATCTTTGTAGTTGCTATTCTACATGCACTATTACCAAACCATTGTTTCCCCCTCTGACCATTTGTGACTTGTATTATGAGTTTTCAATGTTAACCACACACTGTGGAATTCGTTGGTCATGATCAGTGACATATGCATACTCTTCATGATCATTGTGCATGGTAGCCACACCGTGCCACTACTTATGGAGGGTCTTTGTACTAGCTAGTTGATAACTGGTATTCTCAAACCATTGTTTGTCCCTTTGACGATTTGTGACTTGTATGATGAGTTGTGAACTTTGACAACACGTAGTGAAGTTCTTTGGTCATGGTCAGTGACATATGCCTACTTTGGTTGGTTATTGTGCTTGGTAGCCACACAGTGCCACTACTTAGTCAAGGTTTTTGTACTTGATAGTCGATAACTAGTAATTCCAAACCATTGTTTCCCCCTCTGACCATTTGTGCCTTGTTTTATAAGTTGCCAACGTTGACCACACACAGTGAAATACTTTGGTCATGGTCAGTGACGTATGCCTACTTTGTTTGATCATAGTGCATGGTAGCCACACTGTGCCACTACTTATTTCAGGTCTTTGCACTTGCTAGTTGATAACTAGTATTCCCAAACAATTGATTCTCCTTCTGACCATTTGTGACTCGTATTATGAATTGTCAGCATTGACCACACTTAGCGAAACTCTTTGGTCATGAGAAGTGATACATGCCTACTTTGGTTGGTCATAGTGCATGGTAGCAACACGGTACCACTACTTATTAAAACTCTTTGTAGTTGCTATTTGATAACTAGTATTTTGATTTCATTTATTTTCCCACCAACCATTTGTAACTCATGTTATGAGTTGTCAACATTGACCCAGCATAGTTAACTTCTTTGGTCATGATACATGACATGTGCCTACTTTGGATGGTCATGGTACATGGTAGCCACACCAGGCTACTACGTTTTGAAACTTTCAGAAGCCCGAGTGCGGTTCCAACGTAGCGTGAAGGGTCCTCTGCGCTCATGGCTTATGTTTTGTGCGGTTGGTTCCCAGTCTAAGCGCGAGCTTTCTGATCACCACACGTTGTGTTTTTGCCTGTCAAAGACAGTTGCGAGACAGTCACTTTTGCAAAGGGAAGAAAGCGATTTTGCATTAGTTTTTTACATGGACATTATGTGAACATTTGTAGGGATAATCATGAGCTCTCCAACGCACCAAACCGTGCGCAATTCTAATCACCAGAGCTCCCGCTATGTCAGCCAAAGCGCAGCACCCCAAATCAGCCGCTCAGTTGGCTGCGCGCACCACGTCGCCCACCGATGCGCCCTCACACATCAAGGACCCATCAAAATGCCATTCCAAAGGCGCAGATGTCCCTACGTGTAGCGGCGGTGCCCCTCGCACCTTTGGGATCTGTTTTGATGAGTTAATCATCGTGTTTGGTGATGGGGATTGATAGGGTTTGAAACCTGTTCGTGGACCTCCAGTCAGAATTTTGACGAAGTTCACGAGAAACAAACTAAACTACTGAGTTTCAGACTCCGAGCCAGGATTTTGGCTAAGTCCCTCAGTAAAAGTAAACAGTACTCCTGAAATCCGACGGATCATTCACCTGACACCTCAGAGGATCTTCCAAAGAAAAATCCCCAGATGGCATTTTGTTACACGTTTGGGATAACTATTCACTGTAAGTCAAACCGCGGCCGGCTCCCAGAACCGTCGTGCACAATCCAACTTTGGAGGCCCATATCTCCCTTGTGCATAATCTGATTCCGGTGAAATAACTTCCACCGGACTCATCAACTCATTAAACTTGAGGGGAAATCCTTCACTTTAGGATCCAAGCAATCCTCAAGTTTCCATATCCGTCGACAAGGAATTTCCTCTCTTTGGCGGCTCTTCGGTGCCTCACAGCGCCGCACTTGGGTATGCAGAGGGGCAATCTTGAACACTCTCCCCCTTGCACCTGCCATGCCCGCTGCTCCTGCTTGCCCTCACTCATCTTCTGCTGAGAACTGCACCCCATCATAGCTGGTCATGCCAAGTCCGGCCACGCTCAATGCGTACCGGTCCACGGGTTGCGCTTTGGTCAAGTAATCCGCAAGCATGTTGTTTGTGCTGCAATGCTGTAACACCACCTGCCCCTTTTCAACCATGTCCCGTGCGTACTGATAACGCACGTCAATGTGCTTTGTCCTCCTATGTTGCGTCGTGTTGTAAGTGAGCGAGATTGAGCCGGTGTTGTCCTCTTGCACCACCGTGGGCTCCTATTGCGGCACGCCGAGCTCCCCTAGCAACCTGTGGAGCCACACCGCCTCCTTGACTGCCTCAGCCAGCGGTATGTACTCTGGAGGTGGCGACACAGTCTTGCTTTTTGCTGCACCACAAGACCGCTGCACCAGCAAGGAAGAACACGTAGCCGGATGTGGACTTCCGCTTGTCCACATCGCCAGCGTAGTCTGCATCCGTATAGCAGACCACATGCAAGGGGTCCACCCGCCCCTTGTCATCGAACCTCAAGCGTGCATGCCACGTTGCTTGCAAGTAGCAGAGGATGCGCTTGACCGGCTGCCAGAGTAGTGGCCCTGGATCGGCCACGTACCTGCTCACTTGGCCCACCGCGTAGGCTAGTTCCGGTTGAGTCGCCACCATGGCGTACATGAGGCTGCCCACCGCCGATTGGTAGGGCACCCCTTCCATATCCTCCCGCTCTTCTTTTGTTTGCGGCGCCATTGCCGCACTCAGTTCACAGGTCGTGGAAACTGGACTGCCAACTGGTGTGAGATCCTCCATGTCGTGCCACTTCAGCACCTTGATTGTGTATTTGGCATGCCCCAGCTCAAGCATGCGCGCCCTCCGGTTCCGCATGATACTCACTCCGAGGTAGTACTCCAGCTCCCCTGTGTCTGACATCTGAAATCTACTGCTTTGCTACTCTTTCAGCCGCTGTAGGCTTGACAGATCCCTTGAGCACAAAATCAGGTCATCCACATAGAGTGCAACAATTTGATGGAGCTATTTGTCGCATTGCACATACACGTTGTGATCCGCCTCACAGCCCTTGAAGCCGAGTTGTGCCATGAAGCTGTCCATCTATTGGTATCAGCATCTGGGCAATTGATTTAGCCCGTACAAGGACTTCCACAGCTTACACACCTTGCCCTCCGCGCCTCCACCCCCTTCAGAACCTCCATGTAGACCTCTTTTTCTATGATGCCGTTGAGGAAGGCCGTTTTTACGTCCATTTGGTGGAGCTCCATGTCCTTCGCAGCTGCCACCGCAAGGATCACCCGGATGCTTGTGAACTTGGCAACACAAGTGAACGTCTTATCGTAGTGCTCATCCTTACGCTGTGCGTATCCCTTCGCCACCAGCCGCGTCTTGTATTTGTCAACCACGCCTGCCTTTGTGAACTTGGTCTTAAAGACCCACTTTGAGCCGATGACCTTGGGATCTTTCGGCCTGTCAACCAGCTCCCACATATCGTTTTCCATCATGGACGCCAGCTCCGACTTGATGGCTGCATCCCATTGATCCCCTTTAGGCCGCGCAAGCACCTCTTGCGCAACAATCAGCTCCCTTGATGCAGCCAACATGCACCGCATCATTCCGATCCCTCGATCGGTGCTTGCGTCAAAGCGCTTCCCCGCTTTTTATCTGCCTCCCGCTGCGATGCGTTGATTTTGGTGGCGCATCATCGCTCTTCTGCAATCCCTCCGACTCAGCACGCTCTAGTGAATCATCGACCGGCTAGCTCCCCAAGGATCTCTCTCATTGTGGCAAAGCATCACCCAAACAACCGGCGCGTCTGGTGGATTTTCCACCGATGTCCGATGCACACTCTGTCGGGAGTGCGCCCCTTGGCACCCTAGGTGCCTCATCCACCAGATCCTTCCAGTGGATCTCCTTATCAGCTTGATCGTCATCGGAGTCCTCTGCGTTGGCTGCCACCGCTGGTGCACCTTCATGTACTGATGCCGCATCCTCAACTTCCGCTTCCGCCGGCTCCTTCTTGTAGTCGAGGAGCCGGGACCACTTCTCCATCTTTGGAGAGTCCACCACGCCTGAGTCATTGCTATTGATGTAGCGCGAATGCTCATCAAACTTGACATCTCGGCTGCGGATTACCTCCTTGCGCATTTCTTAGAGCTTGTACGCCTTATGCACGCTCTCATAGCCAAGGAAGAGATATGAATTTGCCCACGGCTCTAGCTTGCTGTCGCGCCTCTGCGCAGCCTGCACCATGGCATGCGCCTTACACCCGAACACTTTCAGGTGTGCCACACTTGGCTTGCACCCGCTCCAAACCTCTTGCGGCGTCTTCCAGCCACTCTTCCTCTTTAACACCACTGTAGGAGTGAGGTTGATGGTGTAGCTTGCCGTACGCACAGCTTTCGCCCACAAGCTTTCCAGCAATTCTGCATCCACCAACATGGTCCTTACCATGTTCAGCAGCGTCTGGTTTGCACGCTCCGCCATGCCATTTGACTGAGGCAAATACGCCATAGTTTGTTGCCATTTTATGCCCTACTACTTCATCCACCCACTACAGTCCACATACTCTCTGCCGTTGTCACTGCGTAGCGCTCTGACCTTCCGGTCAGTCTGCCTCTCCACCGCGGTGACATACTCCTTCAGTCGGTCCAAGACCTTGCCTTTCCGCTTCATGAAGTTCACGTACAGTTTTCTGCTATAGTCATCAATTAAGGTGACAAAGTAACACGCACTGCTCTTTGACACTGTCTTGAATGGTCCGCACACGTCACTGTGCACGACCTCTAGCAGGTCCAAGGCGCGATTCACATTCCCGTTGAACGGTTTGCGTAGCACCTTGCTCAAAATGCAAGGCTCACACTTTTCGTGCTTTGCTACATCTTTGCATCTTCCGCACCGTCGATGACGAGGCCGCGTACCAGCTCGCGCTTTGCCATCTCCTTCACAACTGCAAGTGAGGAATTCCCCAATCATTGGTGCCTGAGCTCTAGATCAGCTCCCCCTCCTTTGGCCAGGTTGACGGTGCGCTCCTACAAGTCTGCTGAATCTGTCGCTGCGGGGATCACCTTGGTTTCCACGATGTAGAGGCCTCCCTCGCGCTTAGTCTCCAGCACGGGCTCGCCGCCACCATCCTTCCGCACAACTGCCCCTCTTCTCCTGAAGAGCACCTTGTACCCCTTGTCAGTCAGGTGGCTAACACTTAGAATATCAGCTAAGCCGGGTACGTGCTGCACGTTCTTGATGACTCGCTACACCCGCTTTCCGCCAACCACCACCTCCACGTCCACGTCTCCCTCGCCAATCGCCGGCTCATCCTTGTCATTTGCGACTACCATGGATTTGCTGTAATTGATGTAGCTGATGAACCTGACCTTCTGGATCTGGGTATGCTCCTCCGCTCCGGAGTCAAGGCATCGCTGGTTGGCGTTATTTAGGTAGTGGTTTTAATTGCCATTGAGGAGCGCCTTCTTGCCTTTGGCATCTTTGCCACCGGCCTTTTCCTCCTCGGTGCAATCACGAGCGCAATTGCCCTCCTTGCTGCAGTTACGGCACGCACCCTTCTTGGCACCCTTCTTGCCACCGCCATATCCGCCACCTCCCTTGGCCCTGCTTCTGCCACCACGTGTTTTGGTGACAAGCACCGATGAGGACAACGAGGACTCCCCGCAGCTCCGTTGCTGCACCTCGTTGTGGATGTACTCTACGACTGCGCCATAGGTGAGCTTGTCCTCTGCCCATCCTCCCAATGCTATAATGAGAGGGCTCCAACTGTCAGGAAGGACCATGAGGAGTGCCATAGCCTGCAGCTGCGTGTCGATCTTCCACCCCACGTCATTACACTGTGAGGCAAGCGACTCGATCTGCTGCATAGCGGTGATGATATCATCTCCCTCCTTGATTCTCACTGTCAGGAATTGCTTCATTGCGAAGATTTGTTTTGCCAATGACATCGATTCATGGATGGCACAGATTTTTTACCAAGCTGTGGCTACCAGCTTGCAGCCCTGGAAGTAGCCCCACTGCGTCTCGGCTGTCCCGGACACCAACAGCATGAGCGCCTCCGTGTTCTTCTTTGTGAAGGCCTCCTTCTGTGCTTCTGTCGCCGTCACTTTGTCTGGGACTTCCGTTCCCTTCATGACCTCCAGCAACCCTTTATGCGCAAGGTGCAGCTCAAAGTGCCACCTCCATAGCCCGTAGCCAGGGCCTCCTCCATAATTGTGGATGGGCTGCGTCACCTTCTGCACCATTTACGCGGTCTTCAACTCCGGGAGCTCATAGCTTGATGGCGATGTCGTCCCTGACGACAGCCCCGTCCACTGCAAAAGTCGTGAGCCACTGTAGACCGGTCAGGGCCGTGGGCCCATAACCCTTTTTCAGAAACCTAGGTGTGGCTCCAACGTGGCTCGAAGGGTGTTCTCTGCTTACGGCTTATGTTTTGTGCAGTTGGTTCTGAGTTTAAGCGTGGGCTTTCTGGTCGCCCCACGCTCTGTTACTCGTAGTCGAAGACAGTTGCGAGACAGTCACTTTTGCAAAGGGAAGAACATAATTTTGCATTAGCATTTTAACATGGACATGATCTAAATATTTGTATAGCTAGTCATGAGCTCTCCAGCGCACCAAACCGTGCGCGATCTGGATCACCGTAGCTCTCGCTACATTAGCCAAAGTGTAGCACCCCAAATCAGCCGCTCTGTCGGCGGTGAGTACTATGTTGCCCGCCGAGGCGTCCTCACACATCAAGGACCCATCAAAACGCCATTCCGGAGGCGCAGATGTCCCTACGTGTAGCGGCGGTGCTCCTCGCGCCTTTGGGATCTGCTTCGATGAGTTAATCCCTGTATTTGGTGATGGGGATTGATGTGGTTCGAAACCTGTTCGTGGACCCGCAGTCAGAATTTTGACAAAGTCCCCGAGTAACAAACTGTACTTCTGAGTTTCGGACTCCGAGCCACGATTTTGATTGTCCCCCAGTAACAAACTGCACTCCTGAAATCCGGCAGATCATTCACCGGATGCCTCGGCAGATCTTCCGGAGCAAAATCCCTAGATGGCATTTTGTTACTCATTCGGGTCAATCATTCACCAGAAGTTGAACCGCGGCCGCCTCCCAGAGTCGCCGCACACACCCCAACTTTGGAAGCCCATATCTCCCTCCTTACTAGTCCGATGCCGGTGAAACAACTTTGAATGGATTCAGCAACTTGTCAAATTTTAGGGGCAGTCTTTCACATTTAGGATCCGAGCAATCCTTAAGTCGTCAGATCCATCGACAAGGAATCTCCTTGCTCTGGCGACTCGTCGGCGCCTCCTGGCGCCACACTTGGGCATGTAGAGGTGCAATCTTCAACAGAAACTAGTAATCTCAAACCAGTGTTTCCCCCTTTGACCATTTGTGACTTGTGTTATGATTTATCAACGTTGACCACACATAGTGAAACTCTCTGGTCATGTTGAGTGACATAAGTCTATTTTGGTTGATCATTTTGCATGGCAGTCATAGCGTGCCACTACCTCTTGAATATCGTTGTACTAGCTAGTTCATAACTAGTGTTCCCAAACCATTGTTTCCCCCTCTGACCATTGGTGACTTGCATTCTGGGTTGTCAACGTTGGCCACATGTAACGAAATTCTTTCGTCATGGTCAGTGTCATATACCTAATTTGGTTGGTCATTGTGCATGGTAGCCACACCTTGCCAGTACTTATTGAAGGTATTTGTGCATGCAAGGCAATACCTAGTACTCCTTAACCATTGTTTTCCCCTCGGACCACTTGTGACTCGTGTTATGGGTTGTCAACGTTGACCATATACAGTCAAACGTTCTGGTCATGGTCAGTGACAAATGCCTACTTTGGTCGGTCATTGTGCATGGTAGCCACACCGTGCCACTACTTATGGAAGGTCTTTGTACAAGTTAGTTGATAAGTAGTATTCCCAAACCATTGTTTCTCTCTCTGACCAGTTGTGACTTGTTTTATGAGTTGTGAACGTCGACAACACATAGTGACATTCTTTGGTCATGATCAATGACAAACGCGTACTTTGGTTGGCCATTGTGCATGGTAGCCACACCCTGCCTCTACATATTGAGGTTCTTTTCACTTGCTAATCGATAGCTATTGTTTCCAAACCATTGTTTCCCTTGCTGACAATTTGTGACTCGTATTGTAAGTTTTGAACGTGGGCCACAAATAGTGACATTCTTTCGTCATAGTCAGTGACATATGCCTGATGTGGATGGTCATTGTGCATGGTAGCCACTCCGTACCACTACGTATTGAACGTCTTGGTACTTGCTAGAAAATACCTAGTGTTTCCAAGCTATTGTTTCACCCTCTGACCATTTGTGACTCGTGTTATGAGTTGTCAACATTGACCCATCATGGTGAGATTCTTTGGTCATGATCAGTGTCATATGCCTTATCTGGCTGGTCATTATGCATGGTACCCACACCTTGCCACAACTTATTGAAGGTCTCTTCACTTACTTGAAAATACATAGTATTCTCAAATCATTGTTTCCCCCCGTGACCATTTGTGACTAGTGTTCTGAGTTGTCAACGTTGACCACACATAGTGGAATTCTTTGGTCATAGTCAGTGACATCTGCCTACTTTGGTTGAGCATTGTGCATGGTATCCACAGCATGCCACCACTGATTGGAGGCCTTTGTACTTGCTAGTTGATGACTAGTGTTTCCAGACCTCCAACCATTTGTGGCTCATGTTATGGGTTGTCAACATTGACCACACACAGTGGAAGTCTTTGGTCATGATCAGTGACATTTGCCTACTTTGGTTGGTCATTGTGCAGTGTAACCACAGCGTGCAACTACGTATTGAAGATATTGGTACTTGCTAGATGATACCTAATGTTCCTAAACCATTCTTTTCACCTCTGGCCATTTGTGACTTGTGTTATGGGTTGTCAACGTTGACCACACATTGTGGAACTCTTTGGTCATGTTCACTGACAAATGCCTACATTAGTGGGTCATTGTGCATGGTAGCTACACCGTGCCACTACTTATTAAAGGTCTTTGTACTTGTTAGTCAATAGCTAGTGTTTCCAAATCATTTTATCTCCCTCTGAACATTTGTGACTTTTCATATGAGTTTTCAACATCGACCACCCATAGTGGAATCCCTTGGTCATGGTCAGTGAAATATTCCTAATTTGGTTGGTCATTGTGCATGGTAGCCACACCATGCCAGAACTCATTGATAATATTTTTACTTGCTAGTTGATGTCGAGTATTCCAAAACCATTGTTTTCCCCTCTGATCATTTGTGACTCTGATAATGAGTTGTCAATGTTGACCAAACAAAGTGAAATTCCTTGGCCATGGTCAGTGACATACGCTTTCTTTGGTTGGTCATTGTGCATAGTAGCAACACCGTGCCACTACTTATTGAAGGTCTTTGTACTTGCTAGTTGATAACTATTATTCCAAAACCATTATTTCCCCCTCTTACTACTTTTGACTCGTGTTCTGCGTTGTCAACATTGACCACACATGATGAAATTCTTTCTTCATTATCAGTGACAATTTTATACTTTGGTTGGTCATTGTACATGGTATCCACATCGTGACACTACTTATTGAAGATCTTTTGTACTTGCTTGCTGATAATTAGCATTCCCAAACCATTGTTACCCCCTCTAGCCATTTGTGACCTCTTTTATGAGTTGTCAACTTTGGCCACACATAGTAAAACTCTCTGGTCTCAATCTATGACATGTGCCTACTTTGGTTGGTCATTGTGCATGGTAGCTACACCGATTCACTACATTTTAAGGTCTTTGTACTTACTAGTTGAAAACTAGTATCCCCAAACCATTGTTTCCCCCTCTGGCCATTTGTGACTCGTGTTATGAGATGTCAGTGTTGACTACACACAATGGAATGCTTTGGTCATGGTCAGTGACACATGCCTACTTTGGTTGGTCATCGTACATGATAGCCACACCGTGCTCCTACTAATTGAAGGTCTTCCTACTTTCTGGTTGATAACTAGTATTCCCAAAGCATTGTTTCTTCCTCTGACCATTTGTGACTCCTCTTATGAGTTGTCAACGTTGACCACACAGTAAAATTGCTTGGTCATGGTCAGTGAAAAATGCCTACTTTGGTTGATCTTTTTACTTTTTAGTCGATAGCTAGTTTTTCCAAATCATTGTTTCTCCCTCTGACCATCTGTGACTTGTTTTATGGATTGTCAACGTTGACCATCCATAGTGAAATTTCGTCATGATCAGTGACATATGCCCACTTTGGTTGATCAGTGTGCAAGGTAGTGACACCGTGCCACTTCTTGATGAAGATCTTTGTACTTGCTAGTTGAAACATAATATTCCCGAACAATTGTTTCCCCCTCTAACCAATTGTGACTCGTATTAATGAGTTGTCAACGTTGACCAAACACAGTGTAATTCTTTGGTGATGGTCAGTGACATACACCTACTTTGGTTGGTCAGTGTGCATTGTAACCGTACTATGCAACTACTTCTTGAAGGTCTTTGTACTTGCTATTTGATAACTAGTATTCCGAACCCTTTGTTTACCCCTCTCACAATTTGTGAATCACCACTTGTCAGTGTTTCCCACGCATAATAAAATTCTTTTGGCATGATCAATGACAAATGTATACTTTGGTCGGTCATTGTGCATGATAGCCATAGCATGCCACTACTTATTGAAGATCTCTGTACTTGCTTGTTGATAACTAGAATTTCCAAACCATTGTTTCCCTCTCTGACCACTTGTGACTCTTTTTATGAGTTGTCAATGTTGGCCACACATAGTAAGATTATGTGGTCTTAATCAATGAGATATGCCTGCTTTGGTTGGTCATTGTGCATGGTAGCCATACCGTGCCACTACATTTGAAGGTCTTTGTACTTGCTAGTTGATAACAAGTATTCGCAAACCATTGTTTTCCCCCTCTGACCATTTGTGACTCGTGTTTTGAGATTTCAACGTTGACCACACACAATGGAATTCTTTGGTCATGGTCAGTGACATATGCCTACTCTGGCTGGTCATTGTTCATGATAGCCACACCGTGCCACTACTGATTGAAGGTGTTTGTACTTGGTAGACGATAAATAGTTCCTCAACAATTATTTCTCCATCTGACTATTTGTGACGCGTTTAATGAGTTGTCAACGTTGACCACACGGTAAAAGTATTTGGTCATGGTCAGTGACATATGCCCACTTTGGTTGGCCATGGTGCATGGTAGCCACACCGTGCCACTATATATTGGAGGTTTTTGTACTTGCTAGTTTGTAACTTGTTTGCTCAAACCATTGATTCCCCCTCTTACCATCTGTGACTTGTATTATGAGTTGACAATGTTGACCACATACAGTTTTCTTCATGTTCAGTGATGTATGCATACTTTGGTTGGTCATTGTGCATGGTAGCAACACCATGCCACTATTTATTTAAGGTCTTTGTACTTGTTACTCGATACCTGGTATTTCCAAACCATTGTTTCCCCCTCTGGCCTTTTGTGACTTGTATTATGCGTTGTGAATGTTGACCCATCATAGTGATATTCTTTGGTTATGATCAGTGAGATATGCCTAATTTGGTTGGTCATTGTGCATGGTAGCCACATTGTACCAATACGTATTCTCTTTGTACTTGATAGTTGATAACTAGTACTTCTAAACCATTGTTTCCCCCTCTGACCATTTGTGACTCGTGTTATGAGTTGTTAGCATTGACCATACATAGTGAAATTCTTTTGTCATGTTCCATGATACATGCATGCTCTGGTTGGTCATTGTGCATGGTAGCCACACCGTGCTACTACTTATTAAAGGTACTTGTACTTTCTAGTTGATACCCATTGTTTTGAAACTATTGTTTCCCCCTCTGACCATTTCTGAATCAAGTTATGACTAGTGAACATTGACCCATCACAGTGATATTCTTTGGTCATGATCAGTGCCTACTGCCTCATTTGGTTCGCCATTGCGCATGGTAGCCACACCGTGCAACTACTTACCGGGGGTCTTTGTACTTGCTAGTCGATACCTAGTATTCCCAAACCATTGTCCCCCCATGTGACCATTTGTGACTCGTGCTATGAGTTGTCTACGTTGACCACAAATAGAAAACTTCTTTTGGTCCTGATAAGTGACATATGCCCATTTTGGTTGGTCATTATGCATGTTAGCCACACCGTGCCACTACTCATTGAAATTCTTTGTACTTGCCAGTTGAGAACTAGTATTCCCAAATCATTGTTTCCCCCTCCAAGCATTTGTGACTCGAGTTACGGGTTTTCAATAATGACCACACATAGTGAAGTCGTTTTGGTCATGTTTAGTGACACATGAATACTTTGAATGGTCATTATGCTTGGTAACCATAGCATGCCAATAATTATTGAAGGTCTTTGTACTTGCTAGACAATACCTAGTGTTCCTAAACCATTGTTTCCCCCTCTGATCCTTTGTGACTTGTGTTATGAGTTGGCAACGTTCACCACACATAATGAATTTATTTGGTCGTGGTCAGTGACATATGCCTACTTTAGTTGGTCATTGTGCATGGTAGCCACTCCGTGCCACTACTTATTGAATGTGCTTCTACTAGCTAGCCAATACCTAGTATCCCCAATCCTTTGTTTCCCCCTCTGAACATTTTTGACCCGTGTTGTAGGTTGTCAATGTTGACTACCCATAGTGCAACTCTTTGGTCATGGTCCGTGGCATATGCCTAGCTTGGTCGGTTATTGTGCATGGTAGCCACACTATGCCACTTCTTATTGTAGGTCTTTGTACTTGCTAGTTGATATCTACTACTTCTAAACCATTGTTTCCCCCTCTTACCATTTGTGACTCGTATTATGGGTTGCCAACATTGACCACACACATTGGAATACTTTGGTCATGGTCAGTGACATATGCCTACTTTGGTTGGTCATTGTGCATGGTAGCCACACCGTGCCACAATGTTTTGAAGGCATTTGTACTTGCTAGACAATACCTAGTATTCCAAAACCATTTTTTCCCCCTCTGACCATTTGTGACTCGTGTTATGGGTTGTGAATGTTGCCCCTTCAAAGTGAAATTCTTTGGCCATGATAAGTGACGTATGCTTGATTTAGTTGGTCATTGTGCATGGTAGCCACACCTTTCCACTACTTATT
The DNA here is from genome assembly GCA_023375785.1 of Penium margaritaceum. Lineage (NCBI taxonomy): Eukaryota > Viridiplantae > Streptophyta > Zygnematophyceae > Desmidiales > Peniaceae > Penium > Penium margaritaceum. The sequence continues at coordinate 53,170 of SZWC01003060.1, forward strand.
GAAGGTCTCTGTACTTTCTAGTCGATACCTAGTATTCCCAAACCATTGTTTCCCCCTCTGACAATTTGTGACTTGTGTTATGAGTTGTCAACGTTGACCAAACATAGTGATATTATTTTGGTCCTAATAAGTGACATATGCGTACTTTTGTTGGTCATTATTCATGGTGGCCACAGCGTTCCACTACTTATTGAAGGTCTTTGTACTTGCTAGCTAGTAACTAGTGCTTCTAAACCATTGTTTCCCCCACTGACCATTTGTGACTGGTGTTATGAGTTATCAACATTGACCACACATAGTGAAATCCTTTTGTCAAGTTCACTGACATATGCATACTTTGGCTGGTCATTGTGCATGGAAGCCACACCGTTCCACTACAGATTGAAGGTCTTTGTACTTGCTAGTTGATACCTAGTATTTCCAAACCATTGTTTTCCCCTCTCACCATTTGTGAATTGTATTATGAGTCGTGACCGTTGACCAATCATAGTGAAATTCTTTGGTCATGATCAGTGCCATATGCCTAATTTGGTTGGTCATTGTGCATGGTAGCCAGACCGTGCAACTACTAATTGAAGGTATTTGTATTTTCTAGTCAACACCTAGTATTCCCACACAATTGTTTCCCCCTCTGACCATTTTTTCTAGTGTTATGAGTTTTTAACATTGATCACACGTAGAAGTTTTCTTTTGGTCCTGAGAATTACAATATTCCTACTTTGGTTGTTCATTATGCATGGTAGCCATACCATGACACTACCTTCAGAAGGTCTTTACACTTGCAAATTGATAACTAGAATTCCCAAATAATTGTTTCTCCCTCTTGAAATTTGTGGCTTCTGTTCTGAGTTGTTAACGTTGACCATACATAGTGAAATTCTTTTGTCCTGTTCAGTGATACATGCATACTTTGGTTGGTCATTGTGCATGGTAGCCCCACTGTTCCACTACATATTGAAGGTATTTGTATTTGCTAGTTGCTACCTAGTATTTCCAAACCATCGTTTCCCCCTCTGGCCATTTGTGAATAATGTTATGAGTTGTGAACGTTGACCCATTATAGTTAAATTCTTTGGTCATGATCAGTGACATATGCCCAATTTGGTTGGTAATTGTGCATGGTAGCCACACCGTGCAATTACTTATTGAATTTCTTTGTACTTGCTAGTTGATACCTAGTATTCCCAAACCGTTGTTTCCCCCTCTCACCATTTGTGTCTCGTGTTATGGATTTTCAACAATGACCACACACAGTGAAGTGGTTTTCGTCATGTTCACTGATATGTGCATTCTTTGGTTGTTCATTATGCTTGGTAGCCACTGCATGTCACTACATATTGAAGGTCTTTGTACTTGCTAGAAAATACCTAGTGTTCCCAAAACACTGTTTCCCCCTCTGACCATTTATGACTCGTATTGTGGGTTGTCAACATTGACTACCCATAGTGGAATTCTTTGGTCATGGTCAGTGAAATATGCCTAATTTCGTTGGTCATTGTGCATGGTAGCTACTTGTTTCACTAGTTATTGTCTTTGTTCTTGCTAGTTGACAAGTAGTACATTTAAAACATTGTTTCCACTCTGACCGTTTGTGACTCTTGTTATGAGTTGTTAACGGTGACCACACATAGTGAAATTCTTTTCTCACATTTTGTGACATGTGCCTGCATTGGTTGGTCATTGTGCATGGTATCCACACCGTGCCACTACATACTAAAGATGTTTGTAGTTTCTACTCAATACCTAGTGTTTTGAAACCATTTTTTCCCCCTCTGACCATTTGTGAATCATATTATGAGTTGTGAGCATTGACCCATCATAGTGATATTCTTTGGTCATGATCAGTGCCTAATGCCTAATTTGGTTGATCATTGTGCAATGTAGCCACATTGTGCAACTAGGTATTGGAGGTCTTTGTACTTGCTATTCGATACCTAGTATTGCCTTACCATTGTTTCCCCCTCTGACCATTTGTGAATCGCGTGTTGAATTTTCAACGTTGACCACACATATGAAAATCTTTTTGGTCCTGATAAGTGACATATGCCTACTTTGGTTGGTCATTCTGCATGGTAGCCACACCGTACCACTACTTATTGAAGGTATTTGTACTTGCTAGTTGATGACTCGTATTCCCAAATAATTGATTCTCCCTCTGACCATTTGTGACTCGTGTTATGGGTTGTCAACAATGACCACACATAGTCAAATTCTTTTGGTCAAATTCAGTGACACATGCATACTTTGATTGGTCATTATGCTTGGTAGCCATAGCGTGCCACTACTTATTGCAGGTCTTTGTACTTACTAGACGATACCTAGTATTCCAACACCATTGTTTCCCCCTCTGACCATTTGTGACTCGTGTTATACGTTGTCAACAGTGACCACACAGTAAAATTCGTTGGTCATGGTGAGTGACATATGCCTACTTTGGTTGGTCATTGTGCATGGTAGCCACAAAGTGCCACTGCTTATTGAAGGTCTTTGTACTTACTAGTTGATAACTTGTTTTCCCAAATCATTGTTTTTCCCTCTCATCATTTGTGACTCGTGTTATGAGTTGTCAACGTTGACCACACATAGTGAAATTCATTTGTCATGTTCAGTGACATATGCATACTTTGGTTGGTCATTGTGTATGGTAGCCACACCACGCCACTATCTATTGAAGGCCTTTGTACTTGCTGCTTGATACCTAGGATTTCCAAATCATTGTTTCCCCCTCGGACCATTTATGACTCGTATTATGGGTTGTGAATATTGTTCCTGATAAGTGACATGTTCTTATGTTTGTTGGTCATTATGCATGGGAGCCACAACCTGCCACCACTTATTGAAGGTGTTTGTACTTGCTAGTCGATAACTAGTACATCCAAACCATTGGTTCCCCACCCTGACCATTTGTGGATCGTGTTATGAGTTATCAACGTTTACCACACTTAGTGAAATTCTTTTGTCATGTTCAGTGACATGTGCATGCTTTGGTTGGTCATTGTGCATGGTAGAGGTACCTTTCAACTACATATTGAAGGTCTTTGTACTTGCTAATTGATAAAAGGTACTTCCAAACATTTTTTTCCTCCTGAGACCATTTGGCACTCAAATTGAGAGTTGTCAATGTTAACCACCTATAGTGAAATTCTTTGGTCATGGTCAGTGATGTCTGCCTAATTTTGTTGGTCATTGTGCATGGTAGCCACATCGTACCAGTACTTATTGAAGGTATTTTTACTTGCTAATTGATAACAAGTGTTTCCAAACCATTATTTTCCCCTCTGACTATTTGTGACTTGTATTATGAGTTGTCAATGTTGTGGTGGAGACTCCTTGAGAACCTGACTCAGTGCACAACTGTAGTTAGGACACTATTTTCTCAATAACGGTCCAGGTCCAAGACCGAACCACCTTGACTAATCGACCGATATGTGACCGTTCGACTGACAAGTCAAGTCATTCCCTAGTAATGTAACAGGTTTTGCCCGTTTCCGGCTAGCAGAAAGAAGCCATTACTCCTGCTATTCTGTCATGTTCTGCTGTATATACGGAGAATGTGTACTTCCTCCCATTTTAACCCAGAACAGTCTTTTCATCCAGTTCGCCTTTGGTTCCGCGGCTTCGCCGCCGTGTCTTCGCTCTGCTTGATCATCGATCATTCTGTTCTCGTTATCCACTATCAGCCCTCCCTACTCAGTCACTCCCAATCCTTCACTCAGCACTCATCAGACCATCACCCTCACTCCGCCTCAACTTTCTCTCACTGGCTATCTGTCTACCTGGAACCTCTGTTCGGGACATCACTTCTCTTCAAGCTTCTGCGACTAACTCCCCACAATGCCTCGTGTCTTCCTGCTTCCATCACTCTGCTCCCGCATGTCTTCTTGCTTTTGCCTGCTTCTGCTATTTCCATCTCCCCTCACTACATCCTTCTGACAAGTTGACCCATTGTAGTGAAATTCGTTGGTCATACTCAGTGCCTAATCTGTTTGGTCATTGTGCATGGAAGCCACAGCGTGCCACTACTTGTTGAAGGTCTTTGTACTTACTACTTGATAACTAGAATGCCCAAACCATCGTTTCCCCCTCTGACCATTTGTGACTCGTGGTATCGACTGTCAACATTGACCCATCATGGTGGAATTATTTGGTCATGATCAGTGACATATTCCTACCTTGGTTGGTCACTGTGTATGGTAGCCATAGCGTGCCACTACTTATTGAATGTCTTTGTACTTGCTAGTCAATAAATAGTATTCCCAAATCTTTGTTTCCCCATCTAACCATTTGTGACTTGTGCTATATGTTGTCAACGATGACCAAACATAGTGAAATTCTTTGCTCGTGGTCAGTAACATATGCCTCATTTGGTTGGTCATTGTGCATGGTAGCCACGCTGTGCCACTACTTCTTGAAGGTCTCTGTATTCTCTAGTCAATAACTAGGATTACTTTAACCATAGTTCCCTCCTCTGACCATTTGTTACTTTTATTCTGGATTTTCAATGTTAACCACGCACAGTGGAAGTCTTTGGTCATGGTTTGTTGTATATGCCTCCTTTGGTTGCTCATTGTGCATGGTAGCGACAACATGCCAATACGTGTTGAAGGTCTTGCTAGACAATACCTAGTATTCCCAACACATTTTTTCCTCCTTTTACCATTTGTGACTCGTGTTACAAGTTGAGAACATTGACCCATCATAGTGAAATTCGTTGGTCATGGTAAGTGACATATGCCTAGTTTGGTTGGTCATTGTGCATGGTAGCCACACCGTGCCACTACTTAGTAAAGATCTGTGTACTTGCTAGACAATACCTAGTATTCCCAACCCATTGTTTCCTCCTCTGACCATTTGTGATTCATAATATGAGTTGTCAATGTTGACCACACATAGTGAAATTCTTTGGTCATTATCGGTGACATATGCCTACTTTGGTTGGTCATTGTGCATGGTAGCCACACTGTGCAACTACAGATTGAAGGTCTTTGTACTAGCTAGACAATAGTTAGAGTTTTCATTGTTCCTCCCTCTGACCACTTGTGACTCGTATTATGAGTTGTCAATGTTGACCACTCATAGTGAACGTCTTTGGTCATGATCAGTGACACATTCCTACTTTGGTTGGTCATTGTGCGCGGTAGCCACACCGTGCTACTACGTGCTGAAGGTGTTTATACTTGCTAGTCAACAACTTGTGTTCCCAAATCATTGTTTCACCCTCTGTCCATTTGTGACTCGTGTTATGTGTTTTCAACGTTGACCACACACAGTTAACTTCTTATGTAATGGTTTGTGACGTATGCCTACTTTAGTTGGACATTGTGCATGGTAGCCACAACGTGTCCCTACTTGTTGAAGGTCTTTGCTAGTCGATAAAAAGTAATTACAAACCCTTTTTCCCCCTCAGACCATTTGTGACTCGAATTGAGAGTTGTCAACGTTAACCATCCATAGTGAGATTCTTTGGTTATAGTCAGTGACATATGCCTAACATGGTTGGTCATTGTGCATAGTAGTCACATCATACCACTACTTATTAAAGGTCTTTGTACTTGTTAATTCATGATACGTATTCCCAGACTATTGTTTTCCCATCTGACAATTTGTGACTTGTATATTGAGTAGTCAACGTTCACCCATCATAGTGAATTCCTTGGTTATGTTCAGTGACATATTCCTATTTTGGTTGGTCATTGTGCATGGTAGCCACAGCGTGCAATCACTTCTTAAAGGTGTTTGTACTTACTTGTTGATAACTAGTATTCACAAATCATTGTTTCCCCCTCTCGCCATTTGTGACTCGTGTTATGGGTTGTCAACATTGACCACACATAGTGGAATTCTTTGGTCATGAGCAGTGACATACGCCTAATCTGGTTGGTCATTGTGCATGGTAGCCACAGCGTGCCACTAATTATTTAAAGTTTTTATGCTTTCTAGTAAATAAGTAGTATTCCTTAATCATTGTTTCCTCCTCTGACCATTATTTGGTCATGGTCTGTGACATGTGCTTACTTTGGTTGGTCACTGTACATGGTAGCCACACTGTGCCACTACTTATTGAAGTTCCTTGTGCTTGCTAGTTGATACCTGGTATTCCCAAACCATCCTTCTCCCCTATGACCATTTGTGACTTGTATTATGAGGTGTCAACGTTGACCACACACTGTGGATTTCCGTGGTCAAAGGCAGTACATATGCCTACGTTGGTCGGTCATTGTGCATGGTAGCCACGCCGTGCTATGAATTATTCAATGTCGTTGTCCTTGCTAGTTGCGAACTAATATTCTGAAACCATTGTTTCCCCCTCTGACCATTGGTGACTCTTGTTATGGGTTGTTGACGTTGACCACCCATACTTAAACTCTTTGGTCATGGTCTGTGACATATGCCTAGTTTGGTTGTTTGGTGTGCATAGTAGCCACACCGTGCCACCACGTATCAAAGTTCGCTGTCCTTTCTAGTTGATACATGGGGTTCCCAAACCATTTTCTCTCCCTCTGACCATTTGTGACTCGTGTTATGAGTTGTCAATGTTGACCACACATAGTGGACTTCTTCGGTCATAGTCAGTGACGTATGCATCCTTTGGTTGGTCACTGTGCACGCTAGCCACACCGTGCTACTACTTGTTGAATTTCTTTGAACTTGCTAGTTTATATCTAGTGTTCCCAGCTGATTGTTTCCCCCTGTGACCATTTGTGACTTGTGTTATGAGTTTTCAACGTTGACCACACACTGTGAAATTCTGTTGGTCATGGTTAGCGGCATATGCCTACTTTGGTTTGTCACTGTTTATGGTTGCCAAGCCGTGTCACTATGTATTGAAGGTCTTTGTGCTTTCCAGTTGATAGCTAGTGTCCCCAAACAATTGTTACCCCTCTGACTATCTGTGACTCTTGGTGTGAGTTGTCAACACCGACAAAATGAAGTGAAATTCTTCGGTCATGGTCAGTGACATATGCATACTTTGGTTGGTCACTGTGCATGGTAGCCACACTGTGTCATTACATATAGAAGGTCTTTGTGCTTGCTACTCCATAACCAGTATTCACAAACCATTGTTTCCTCCTGTGACCATTTGTGACTCGTGTTATGAGTTGTCAAAGTTGACCACACATAGTGACATTCTTTTGTCATGGTCAGTGACATAGGCCTACTTTGGTTGGTCATTGTACATGGTAGCCACTCCGTGCCACTACTTGTTGAAGGTCCTTGTGCTTGCTAGTTCATACCTGGTGTTCTTGGACCAAAGTCGGGTCATAGAAACCAAAGCCGTGTCACAGACACCAAAGCTGGGTCATAGAAACCAAAGCCGGGTCACAAAAAGCAAAGCCGGGTCACAGACACCAAAGCCGGGTCACAGAAACCAAAGCCGGGTCACATAAACCAAAGCTGGTCACAGATACCAAAGCCGGGTCACAGTACCGTATCGCAGTTGCAGTACATTGGCTCCAAAGCCGCCAACATTCCTCAGCTGTATTCCTTAAAGGGTGTCCCGGAGGAGGACCCCTGGGTTTGGCTCAAACAAATTACCCTCGATGCCAGCATCGGCCAAGTTTTCCCCGATCTCTGTCTTGCCACTACGAAAGTTCACCTCCAGAGGGGGCTGCAGCTGACTGGTACAATGCGCGCGCACCTTTCCCATCCTTCGAGGACCTTTGACAACGCTCTCATCAAGCGCTTTAAGCACTTGACGAAGGAGGAAGCGCTGCAAAATATTGAGAAGGAGGTCATGCGCAAGGACGACGACATCCGCAGATTCTTGGACCAGTTCCTGACCTGGGCCTCAGTGGCTAAGAGCCCGCATGGGGGAAGGGCTCCCGCTGTGGGTCCTGCTGCAGAACCTCATCCTCGCACTTCCGGATGAGATCAGCAGCCTCATGAACGCTAACCAATACCTTTCCCTCCAAGACGTGGTGCATGACGCTACGGCCATCTTCACCAGACAGCGGTCCACCCGACAATACCACGGCAGCGACACCCGTATACCCTCGTCTTCACACGCCACGCCTCCGCAGCAGCAGAAGCCAAAAGCTTGCTACACGTGTCAAACTCTGGAACACATTGCTCAAGACTGTCCTCGCACGTGAAAAGCAGCTCCGGGCCCTGACCCAGTTTCCCAGGATCCTATCGTCAAGCAGTGGCAGCAGTATTACAACCAGGCATGGCCAAGTCCGCAACAGTAGTATCAGTAGCGGCACCAGCAGCAGTAGCAGCAATCGCATCCGCTCCCCACTGGGCAGGACCAAGTGACCCAAGGTACGGGCCCGGGCCTCTTGTCAAATCCGCCACCAAACCCCACTACCGGAGCGCGCAAACTAAAGCTGGGCTTGCCCATGGCTGAGGATGAGACTACTGAAGTGATGCCCACGCCGTGCCACCACGTATTGAAGCTATTTGTCATCTCTAGTTGCTACATAGGGTTCCCAATCCACTTCTCTCCCTCTGACCAGTTTTCACTTGTGTTATGAGTTGTCAATGTTGACCACACATAGTGGACTTCTTTGGTCATAGTCAGTGATGTATGCATCCTTTGGTTGGTCATTGTGCAGGCTAGCCATAACGTGCCACTACTTGTTGAAGGTCGTTGTACTTACTAGTTGATAACTAGTGTTCCCAACCCATTGTTTCCTCCTCTGACCATTTGTGACTAGTGTTCTGAGTTTCAATGTTGACCACACACTGTGAAACTCGTTTAGTCATGGTTAGTGGCATATGCCTACTTTGGGTTGTCACTGTACATGGTTGCCACGCCAGGTCACTGCGTTTTGAAGGTCTTTGTGCTTTCTAGTTGATAGCTAGTGTTCCCAAACCATTTTCACCCCATTTGAATATGTGTGACTCTTGTTGTGAGATGTCAACGTTGACCACATGAAGTGAAATAGTTGGTCATGGTCAGTGACATATGCATACTTTGGTTGGTTACTGTGCATGGCAGCCATACTGTGCCACTACATATTGACGGTATTTGTACTTCCTAGTCAGAATCTAGTATTCACAAACCATTGTTTCCCCCTCTGACCATTTGTGACTCGTGTTATGAGTTGTCAAGGTTGACCACACATAGTGACATTCTTTGGTCATGGTCAGTGACATATGCTTACTGTGGTTGCTCATTGTACATGGTAGCCACACCGTGCCACTACTTATTGAAGGTCCTTGTGCTTGCTAGTTGATACCTGTTGTTCCCAACCCATCGTTCCCCCCTCTGAGCATTTGTGACTGGTATTACGTGTTGTCAATGTTGACCAAACACAGCGGTTTTCTTTGGTCAAAGGCAGTACATATGCCTACTTTGGTCGGTCATTGTGCATGGTAGCTATACCGTGCTGCTACTTATTGAATGTTGCTGTACTTTCTAGTTGAAAACTAATATTCCGAACCCATTGTTTCCTCCTCTGACCATTTCTAACTCGTGTTATGGGTTGTGAACGTTGACCACCCATATTGAACTTCTTTGGTCATGGTCAGTGACATATGCCTAGTTTGTTTGTTCGGTGTGCATAGTAGCTAATGGAAATAAACATCACTGCCATCATCAAGCTCATCAGAAAATACCCCACGGGATCTATTGGAAAAACAGGGTGTATGGAAAATACCGCACCGATCGTGGTCATAACCACCTCGGAAGAACGGCGAAGACCATCGCCACCCACGAGCAAGGACTGACAGCGAATCTGGCACATCCCTCGCCGAACAGTCAACGGACGTGGCACCGACCATCCAGCACGCAACCCGATCCTTGCTACAGAACAAAACAAATAAGCGGTGCGGTCTCCACTAAACCAGCATCCCGCAAGCCCTCTCCGTGCGGAACACCACTCCGCGACTCCATGTGTCCAAGATGACTGTAGCATTCCCACTCACACCGCCCTAGACCATAGTTACGTAGTCCGAGAAAAGTACTTAGGATAGACCCATCTCCTTGTTGTATTTTCCTTCATGTTATTCATCATTCATTCCTATTCGATCCTCTACCCTACAAGCGCACATGTGCGCTCTTCCTTTCTGCCTCAACTCTCCGCACACAAATTAGTGTGGTGCATCACCTCCCCACTCACTCAGCCGTGCCGCTCCTTCGTGGTCCAGCACCGTCACTTCACTCCTGCGTTACCATACCCACATTTTGGCCTTATCTTTATTCTCTCCAGCATAGCCTGCAGTTGTACCTTCAGCAGCGCCCGTGCCTTAGGCACTGCGTCCACTTTCTCTCATCAATCATTATCATCATTCGGCAGCACCTGTGCCTCTGGCACTGCACCCATCTTTTTTATCATTTTGCCGCCATTCCAATATCAGCTTCAACTCCCCCGCTTCCGCGCTTCCCTTCTCCCAATACCTCGGCGCTACGGCTCGTCACCTGCGCCTCGACTTCCGTGACTTCCTCAGCGTTGAGCCTGTACCTTGGAGTGATGCATCCAAACTCTTCCGTGCTCCTGAACTGATTGCACCTCATGCATACCTGAGTATCGTGCTGCATTCATACCTCCTCAGCGCCCTCCGTGCCGTCATCACTTTGTCATCACTCTACAGCTTTGCCGACACTTCCGCCTCAACCTCATATGCACATCTGAAGCATCCTATTGTTATTACATTTTCCTGACATGGTGTCAGAGCCCAGAGAAAGATCCGAGCACCGGCATCACCTCCTCCTTCTTTGCTGACGCCTGAACCACCCCGTTGCGCCGCGCAGGTGATCAACAGCAGCCGCATCGCCATCACTCGCTTTCTCTCGCTACTGCAAGGTGGACGACACTATGCATGGGCACAGCATCCAAAGCCTTTGCAGCAGCATCATCATCTTCTCTTGCAGTCAGTATACCCACTTTTTAGCATATTCGGACTTTGAAACACCATGGCATTCTCAAACTTGAATGAAATAACGCGATTCGAGTTGCTACTGATCCATTACATTGTCTACTTCCAGAAACAGAAGTTGCCTTTGAAGTTAGACCATTCTAGTAATCTATAGCTGATATGTACACAATTTCAGCCCCTGAGAACACCCGTCTTACCCTGGCATGTCAATGGGAACCTTTCGTCCATTCGGACTTTTTCTGCGACCCTGCAAGCAAAACAGAGACCAGTTCCCACCCAATTACTGGTCAGCTAATAGCCAGTGTGGAAACTGATAGAGCCTCGTGAGATCTCAACTACATAATACAAAGTGTTTACCGCAAACCCAATGGCGGTTATATGTCAAAGTATACCCGCTTTTTAGCATAGTCAAAATTTGAAATACCATGGCGTGCTCAAACTTGAACGAAATCACGCGAGTCGAGTTGCTACTGATCCATTAAATTGTCTACTTCAAGAAACAGGAGTTGCTTTTGAATTTAGACCATTGTAGTGACCTCCAGCTGATATTTACACAATTCGTGCCCTCGAGAACACCCGTCTTACCCAGGCATATCAAGGGGAACGTTTCGGACATTTGGACTTTTTATGCGACCCTGCATGCTAAACAGAGCCCAATTCCCATCCAACTACTGGTCAGCTGAGAGCCAGTGTGGAAACGGATAGAGCCTCATAAGATCTCAACTACATCATACCAAGTGTTTACCTCAAACCCAATGGCATCTAGATGTTAAAGTATACCCAATTCTTAGCATAGTCAAAATTTGAAACACCACGGCGTACTCAAACTTGAATGAAAGCACGCGATTCGAGTTGCTACTGATCCATTTCATTGTCTACTTCCTGAAACGGGTAGTGGTTTTGATTTTAGACCATTCTAGTTACCTCCAGCTGATATGTACACAGTTCCATCCCGTGAGAACACCCGTCTTACCAGGGCATGTCAAGGGGAACCTTTCGTACATTCGGACTTTTTATGCGACCCTGCAAGCAAAACAGAGCCCCATTCCCACCCAATTACTGGTCAGCTGATAGCCAGTGTGAGAACTGATAGAACCGCATGAGATCTCAACTACATAACACAAAGTGCTTACCTCAAACCCAATGGCGTCTATATGTCAAATTATACCCGCTTTTTAGCATAGTCAAACTTTGAAACACCATGGCGTACTCAAACTTGAATGAAATCACGGGATTCGAGTTGCTACTGATCCATGAAATTGTCTCCTTCAAGAAACATGAGTTGCTTCTGAATTTAGACCATTATAGTGGCCTCCAGCTGATATGTACACACTTCCAGCCCTTGAGAACACCCGTCTTACCCAGGCATGTCAAGGGGAACATTTCGTACATTCAGACTTCTTATGCGACCGTGCAAGCTTAACAGAGCCCAATTCCCATCCAATTACTGGTCAGCTGAGAGCCAGTGTGGAATCTGATAGAGCCTCATGAGATATCAACTACATCGTACAAAGTGTTTACCTCAAACCCAATGGCGTCTATGTGCCAAAGTATACCCACTTTTTAGCATAGTCAAAGTTTGAAACACCATGGTGTACTCAAACTTGAGAGCAATCACGCGATTCGAGGTGCTACTGATCCATTACATTGTTTGCTTCCAGAAACAGAAGTTCCTTTTGAAGTTTGACCATTCTATTGACCTCTAGCTGACATGTAATCAATTCCAGCCCGTGAGAACACCCGTCTTACCCAGGCATGTCAAGGGGAACGTTTTGTACATTCAGACTTTTTATGCGACCCTGCAAGCAAAACAGAGCCCAATTCCCACCCAATTACTGGTCAGCTGATAGCCAGTGTGGAAACTGAAAGAGCCTCGTGAGATCTCAACTACATAATACAAAGTTTTTACCGAAAACCCAATGGCGTCTATATGTCAAAGTATACCTGCTTTTTAGCATTGTCAAACTTTGAAAGACCATGGCGTACTGAAAATTGAATGAAATCACGCGAGTCGAGTTGCTACTGATCCATTAAATTCTCTACTTCAAGAAACAGGAGTGGCTTTTGAATGTAGACCATTATAGTGACCTCCAGCTCATATGTACACAATTCGAGCCCTCGAGAACACCCGTCTTACCCAGGCATGTCAAGGGGAACATTTCGTACATTTGGACTTTTTATGCGACCCTGCAAGCTAAACAGAGCCCAATTCCCATCCAATTACTGGTCAGCTGAGAGCCAGTGTGGAAACTGATAGAGCCTCATGAGATCTCAACTACATAATACAAAGTGTTTACCTCAAACCCAATGGCGTCTATATGTCAAAGTATACCCGCTTTTTAGCAAAGTCAAACTTTGAAAGACCATGGCGTACTCAAACTTGAATGAAATCACGCGAGTTGAGTTGCTACCGATCCATTGAATTGTCTACTTCAAGAAAAAGGAGTTTGTTTTGAATTTAGACCAGTCTAGTGACTTCCAGCTGGTATGTACGCAATTCCAGCCCTTGAGAACACCAGTCTTACCCAGGCATGTGAAAGGCAACATATCGTACCTTCGGACTTTTCATGCGACCCTCCAAGCTAAAAAGAGCCCAATTCTCTTCCAATTTCTGGTCAGCTGAAAACCAGTGTGGAAACTGATAGAGCCTCATGAGATCTCAACTACATCATACAAATTGTTTACCTCAGACCCAATGGCGTCTATATGTCAAATTATACCCACTTTTCAGCATAGTCAAACTTTGAAACACCATGGCGTACTCAAACTTGAATGAAATCACGCGATTCGAGTTGCTACTGATCCATTACATTGTCTACTTTCAAAAACAGAAGCTGCTTTTGAATTTAGACCATTACAGTGACCTCCAGCTGATATGTACACAATTCCAGCCCTTGAGAACACCCATCTTACCCAGGCAGGTCAAGGGGAACGTTTCGTACATTCAGACTTCTTATGCAACCCTGCAAGCTAAACAGAGCCCAATTCCCGTCCAACTACTGGTCAGCTGAGAGCCAGTGTGGAATCTGATAGAGCCTCATGAGATCTCAACTACATCATACAAAGATTTTACCTCAAACCCAATGGCGTCCATATTTCAAAGTATATCCACTTTTTAGCATAGTCAAACTTTGAAACACCATGGCGTACTCAAACTTGAATGAAATCACGCGATTCGAGTTGCTACTCATCCATTACATTGTCTTCTTCCAGAAACTGTAGTTGCTTTTGAAGTTAGACCATTCTAGTAACCTCTAGCTGATATGTACACAATTCCAGCCGGTGAGAACACCCGTCTTACCCAGGCATGTCAAGGGGAACCTTTCGTACATTCGGACTTTTTATGTGACCCTGCAAGCAAAACAGAGCCCAGTTCCCACCCAATTACTGGTCAGCTGATAGGCAGTGTGGAAACTGATAGAGCCTCACGAGATCTCAACTACATAATACAAAGTGTTAACCGCAAACCCAATGGCGTCTATATGTCCAAGTATGTCCGCTTTTTAGCATAGTCAAACATTGAAAGACCATGGCGTACTCAAACTTAAATGAAATCACGCGAGTCGAGTTGCTACTGATCCATTAAATTGTCTACTTCAAGAAACAGGAGTTGCTTTTGAATTTGGACCATTCTAGTGACCTCCAGCTGATATGTACACAATTCGAGCCCTTGAGAACACCCGTCTTACCCAGGCATGTCAAGGGGAACATTTCGTACATTTGGACTTTATATGCGACCCTGCAAGCTAAACAGAGCCCAATTCCCATCCAACTACTGGACAGCTGAGAGCCAGTGTGGAATCTGATAGAGCCTCATGACATCTCAACTACATCATACAAAGTGCTTTCCTCAAACCCAATGGCGTCTATATGTCAAAGTGTACCCAATTCTTAGCATAGTCAAACTTTGAAACACCACTGTGTACTCAAACTTGAATGAGATCACGCGATTCGAGTTACTACTGATCCATTTCATTGTCTACTTCCCAAAACAGGAGTTCGTTTTGAATTTAGGCCATTCTAGTGACCTCCAACTGATATGTATACAATTCCAGCCCGTGAGAACACCCGTCTTACCCAGGCATGTCAAAGGGAACCTTTCGTACAGTCGGACTTTTTATGCGACCCTGCAAGCAAAACAGAGCCCCATTCCCACCCAATTACTGGCCAGCTGATAGCCAGTGTGGGAACTGATAGAGCGGCATGAGATCTCAACTACATAATACAAAGTGTTTACCTCAAACCCAATGGCGTCTATATGTCAAATTATACCCGCTTTTTAGCATATTCAAACTTTGAAACACCATGGCGTACTCAAACTTGCATGAAATCCCGCGATTCGAGTTGCTACTGATCCATTAAACTGTCTCCTTCAAGAAACAGGAGTTGCTTTTCAATTTAGACCATTCTAGTGACCTCCAGCTGATATGTACACACTTCCAGCCCTTGAGAACACCCGTCTTACCCAGGCATGTCAAGGGGAACATTTCGTACATTCAGACTTCTTATGCGACCCTGCAAGCTTAACAGAGCCCAATTCCCATCCAATTACTGGTCAGCTGAGAGCCAGTGTGGAAACTGATAGAGCCTCATGAGATCTCAACTACATAATACAAAGTGTTTACCTCAAACCCAATGGCGTCTATATGTCAGAGTATACCCACTTTTTAGCATAGTCAAACTTTGAAACACCATGGCGTACTCAAACTTGCATGAAATCACGTGATTCGACTTTCTACTGATCCATTACATTGTCTACTTCTAGAAACAGAAGTTGCTTTTGAAGTTAGACCATTATAGTGACCTCTAGCTGATATGTACACAATTCCAGCCCGTGAGAACACCCATCTTACCCAGGCATGTCAAGGGGAACCTTTCGTACATTCGGACTTTTTATGCGACCCTGCAAGCAAAACAGAGCCCAACTCCCATCCAATTACTGGTCAGCTGATAGCCAGTGTGGAAACTGATAGAGCCTCATGAGATCTCAACTACATCATACAAAGTGTTTACCTCATACCCAATGGCGCCTATATGTCAAAGTATACCAGCTTTTTAGCATAATCAAACTTTGAAAGACCATGGCGTACTCAAACTTGAATGAAATCACACGCGTCGAGTTGCTACTGATCCATTTAATTGTCTACTTCAAGAAACAGGAGTAGCTTTTGAATTTAGACCATTCTAGTGACCTCCAGCTGATATGTACACAATTCAAGCAATTGAGAACACCCATCTTACCCAGGCATGTCAAGGGGAACAAAAGTATGCATATGTCACTGACCATGACCGGGGAATTTCACTTCATTTTGTCAGTGTTGACAACTCACAACAAGAGTCACAGATAGTCAGAGGGGTAACAATTGTTTGGGAACACTAGCTATCAACTGGAAAGCACAAAGACCTTCAATACGTAGTGACACGGCGTGGCAACCATATACAGTGACAAACGAAAGTAGGCATATGCCACTAACCATGACCAACAGAATTTCACAGTGTGTGGTCAACGTTGAAAACTCATAACACGAGTCACAAATGGTCAGAGGGGGAAACAATCAGCTGGGAACACTAGATATAAACTAGCAAGTTCAAAGAAATTCAACAAGTAGTGGCACGGTGTGGCTAGCGTGCACAGTGACCAACCAAAGGATGCATACGTCACTGACTATGACCAAAGAAGTCCACTGTGTGTGGTCAACATTGACAACTCATAACATGAGTCACAAATGGTCAGAGGGAGAGACAATGGTTTGGGAACCCCATGTGTCAACTAGGAAGGACAGCGAACTTCGATACGTGGTGGCACGGTGTGGCTACTATGGACACCAAACAACCAAACTAGGCATATGTCACAGACCATGACCAAAGAATTTAAGTATGGGTGATCAACGTTAACAACCCATAACACGATTACCAATGGTCAGAGGGGGAAACAATGGTTTCAGAATATTAGCTCTCAAATAGCAAGGACAACAACCTTCAATAATTCATAGCACGGCGTGGCTACCATGCACAATGACCGACCAAAGTAGGCATATGTACTGCCTTTGACCAAGGAAATCCGCTGTGTGTGGTCAACGTTGACACCTCATAATACAAGTCACAAATGGTCATAGGGGAGAACGGTGGTTTGGGAATACCAGGTATCAACTAGTAAGCACAAAGAACTTCAAGAAGTAGTGGCACGGTGTGGCTACCATGTACAGTGACCAACCAAAGTAAGCACATGTCACAGAACATGACCAAATAATGTTACTATGTGTAGTCAACTTTGACAGCTCATAACAGGAGTCACAAATGGTAAGAGGGGAAAACAATGGTTTGTGAATACTAGTTATGGACTATCAAGTACAAAGACCTTCAATATGCAGTGGCACAGTATGGCTATCATGCACAGTGACCAACCTAAGTATTCATATGTCACTGATCATGATGAAAGAATTTCACTTCATGTGGTCAACGTTGACAACTCACACCAAGATTTACAGATAATCAGAGGGAGTAACAATGGTTTGGGAACACTAGCTATCAACTAGAAAGCAGAAAGACCTTCAATAAGTAGTGCCACGGCCTGGCAACCATGTACATTGACAAACGAAAATAGGCATATGCCACTAACCATGACCAAAATAATTTCACAGTGTGTGTTCAACGTAAAAAACGCATAACACGAGTCATAAATGGTCAGAGGGGGAAACGATGGGTTGGGAACACTCATTATCAACTATCAAGTACAAAGACCTTCAACAAGTAGTGGCACGGTGTGGCTAGCATGCACAGTGACCAACCAAAGGATACATATGTCACTGACTATGACCAAAGAAGTCCACTATGTTCGGTCAATACCGACAACCCATAACACGTGTCACAAATGGTCAGAGGAGGAAACAATGGTTTCGGAATATTAGTTTTCAACTAGCACGTACAACCACCTTCAACGATTATTACAGCGATGTGGCTACCATGCACAATGACCGACCAAAGTAGGCATCTGTACTGCCTTTGACCATAGAAACCCGCTGTGTGTGGTCAACGTTGACAACTCATAATACGAGTCACAAGTGGTCAGGGGGGGGGGGGGGGGGGGGGGGACGATGGTTTGGGAACACCAGGTATCCACTAGCAAGCACAAGGACCTTCAATAAGTAGTGGCACGGTGTGGCTACCATGTACAATGACCAACAAAAGTAGGCTTATGTCACTGACCATGACCACAGAATGTCAGTATGTGTGGTCAACTTTGAAAACTCATAATACGAGTCACAAATGGTGAGAGGGGGAAACAATGGTTTGTGAATACTAGTTATTGACTAGCAAGTACAAAGACCTTCAATATGAAGTGGCACAGTGTGTCTACCATGCACATTGACCAACCAAATTATGCATATGTCACTGACCATGACCAAATATTTTCACTTCACGTGGTCAACGTTGACAACTCACAACAAGAGTCACAAATAGTGAGAGGGGGTAACAATGGGTTGGGAACACTAGCTATCAACTGGAAAGTAAAAAAACCTTCAATACGCAGTGACACGGCGTGGAAACCATGTACATTGACAAACCAAAGTAGGCATATGCCACTAGCCATAACCAAACAAGTTTCACAGTGTGTGGTCATCGTTGAAAACTTATAACACGAGTCACAGATGGTCAGAGGGGGAAACAGTGGGTTGGGAACACCAGTTATCAACTAGCAAGTACAACGACCTTCAAGAAGTAGTGGCACAGTGTGGCTAGCGTGCACAGTGACCAACCAAAGGATGCATACGTCACTGACTATGACCAAATAAGTCCACTGTGTGTGGTCAACATTGACAACTCATAACACGAGTCACAAATGGTTAGAGGGAGAGAAAATGGTTTGGGAACCCCATGTATGGGTGGTCATGTATCAACTAGAAAGGACAGCGAACTTTGATACGTGGTGGCACGGTGTGGCTACTATGCACACCAAACAACCAAACTAGGCATATGTCACAGACCATGACCAAAGAGTTTAAGTATGGGTGGTCAACGTTAACATTGACCACCCATACTGAAATTCATACGGTCATAATGGTCGTGTTATGAGTTGTTAACGTTGACCCCACAGTGAAATTCTTTGGTCATGGTTAGTGACATGCCTTATTTGGTTGGTCACTATGCATGGTAGCCACACTGTGCCACTACTCATTGAAGGTCTTTGTACTTGCTAGTCAATAACTAGTATTCCTTAACCATTGTTTCCTCCTTCTGACCATTTTTGACCCGTATTATGGATTGTCAACGTTGACCACACACAGTGGACTTCTTTGGTCATGGTCAGTGACATATGCTTACTTTGGTTGGTTATTGTGAATGGTAGACATGATTTCACTACTTATTGAAGGTCTTTGTACATGCTAGAAGATACCTAGTGTTCCCAACACATTGTTTCCCTCTCTTACCATTTGTGACTCGTGTTATGGATTGTCAACATTGACCACAAATAGTGGATTTCTTCGGTCATGTTCAGTGACATATGGCTACTTTTGTTGGTCATTGTGCATGGTAGCCACACCGTGCCATTGATTATTTAAGGCCTCTGTACTTTCTAGTCAACAGCTAGTCTACCTGGCCATTATTTTTCCCTCTGACCATTTGTTACTCGTGTTATGAAATCTCAATGTTGACCACGCGTGGTGGAATTCTTTGGTCATGGTCAGTGACATATGCCTACTTTGGTTTGTCATTGTGCATGGTAGGCATACCGTGCCACTACTTATTGAAGTTCCTTCTACTTGCTAGTTGATAACGAGTTTTCCCAAACCTTTTTTCACCCCCTCTGACCATTTGTGACTTGCATTGTGAGTTGTTATTGTTGACACACAGTAAAATTCTTTCATCATGGTCAGTGACATATGCCAAATCATGTTGGTCACTATGCCTGGTATCCACACCATGCCACTACTTGTTGAAGGTCTTTGTACCTTCTACATGATAACTAATGTTTCTGAGCCGTTTCATTTCCACTTGACCATTTGTGACTCGTTTTATGGGTTGTCAGCGTTCACCACACATAGTGAAATTCTTTTGGTCATGGTCAGTGACATACGCCTACTTTGGCTGGTCATGGTACATGGTAGCCACACCGTACAACTACTTATTGAAGGTCTTTGTACTTGCTAGGCGATACCTATTGTTTCTCAACCATTTTTTTCCCGTCTGATCATATGTGACTCGTGTTATGGGTTGTTTATGTTGGCCACACATAATGGAAGTCTTTGGTCATAGTCAGTGGTAAATGCCTACTTTGGTTGGTCATTGCGCATGGGAGCCAGACCATGACACTACTTATTAAAGGTTTTTGAACTTGCTAGTCGATAACAAGTGTTCCCTAACCATTGTATCCCCCTCTGACCATTTGTGACTCGTGTTATCAACAACTCGTAATGTCAACATTGACTACGCTCCTCCTCCAGCAGCATCACCTTGTCACTCTCACCGGCTACTACAGGAGCTCCAGCCTCTCCATCAGAACCTCCACTCTCCTACACCAACATTTCAGCTCTCACCAATGGAATCGACACTTCAGTGTCTTACCCATCATGGAAGGTGCTCACCACTCATATCGACGTCATACCAGCCACTTCATCCATCCCAGTTCCCAGCCCTGCTCCATACTCGCAACACTCAACACAACCACAGGCTATCTTTTCCTACAACGAGGAAGGAGAAAAGAAGGTCTTTGCTTTGCATGCCACCGGCTGTCCCTACGGATCAGACAATAAACAACAGCACTTAACTGCGCCCTCTCGCAATCTGCAAAGACCTCGTCATCTGAGAAAACTCAGACCTTCACCATCCACTTCGCTCACCTCACAACAGTCTTCTCCACCTACATTATCATTAGCACCATCAATCTCATCAACAGCAAGTACAACAGCACTACCTCCAACTGGGGAGGTAGTGCTGGGACAATTGCCCTTCGTTTTCCCGCGAGGAAATCAACGCTTTCATGGCCACTTACTAGCCGCCAACAGCAAACACTATGTCAACCTTGCAGCAGTCTAATGCTGTCATTAGCAAATGGCAAGGCTACTCAAGATTTCATAGACCTGACCCCCTCTCTTTCTCAATTGCTCCCAACATAGGAATTCTCCTTCACCGACTTCTCTTCTGATCAGGACAAGGGGGATGAAACATCACCTCCAAAGGAACTACACCTCCCTTCACCATTCAGCGCAGAAGAAGCGAATGTAATCATGATCAAATTCTATGGCATCACCTCCTTTGGGATTCCTGTTAACCACCAAGATAGCTCACCATCTGATGCCTCCCCACTCAAGGAGGCCCCTTTGTCACCTCCTTCAGCCTCCATCACTTCTCTCTCCACAGCTCCATTTGATTACTTCCTACTGCCTCCCTCTCTGCGAGATTTTCCAGCACAATAAAAAGTCCTACTGGAGCATCATTCCCTCCTCTTCACACTGAATACCTTGGACAACCGTTGGCTGACTCTGCAACCAACAGCAACACATCTCCATCGGGCACTCATTCAGCGACCACCAAAGGCCAGCCATCCAAAGCAGCACGAAAAGATATATCATCTCTTCCCAAGCTCCTCCCACATTGAGCAGGCCACGAGTATGAGCATTATGGGCGGCCATTTTGCCTTTGGCAGAGCCGATGCTTGACTCCCCTGAACTTGCTGGCCTGAGGGTGATTGTGCACCCTGGAGGGTCCCTAGCAATGGCTGGTTCACACCACCAACTGTTTTTGGAGAGACTGAAACTATGGAGGCAACTGGTTCCAAGGATGGCAGAAACCTGATCAGAGAGTGAGGAAATAGTTTCGGCCTCAATTGACTGGGAATGAACTCTTGATCAAGGCTCACAAGCAGCGGCATTTCATAGCAACTGATCTAAGCTTTCCAGAACACCAATGCATGCCATATGTGAAGCTTCCTAGCAGATTCTATGGCTTCTAGAGTGGCCCTTGGTAGGCTGTCCTTTTCCCACCTAGGAAGGCATCCCTTCTTTCCTCTAGAAGCTTCTGCCCCTTCCTAGATTCCTCAGCTTGCTTCTAGTAGGAGGGAAGGTGTCCAGAAGACCAAGACACCTCTAGAGGCCTTGTAGGACAAGTCACCCCTTCTAGAAGGTGTACCACCTGGACCCTCTCCTCGCCTTCTAGAANGCAGTGGCATTTTATAGCCACTGATCTAAGCTTTCCAGAACACCAAAGCATGCCAGATTTGGAGCTTCCTAGCAGATTCTATGGCTTCTAGAGTGGCCCTTGGTAGGCTGTCCTTTTCCCACCTAGGAAGGCATCCCTTCTTTCCTCTAGAAGCTTCTGCCCCTTCCTAGATTCCTCAGCTTGCTTCTAGTAGGAGGGAAGGTGTCCAGAAGACCAAGACACCTCTAGAGGCCTTGTAGGACAAGTCACCCCTTCTAGAAGGTGTACCACCTGGACCCTCTCCTCGCCTTCTAGAAACTTAAAGAGAAACTCTAGAGGTTGAGCTAGCTTTCTGCCACGTCCCTTGAGGCAGGGCAGAATTTCATCTTGTGGGACTTGAACCCGGGCCCCTGCCTCTAGAGGTAGACACCATTAACCACTAAGCCACTAAGGCTTGTCTTTTTGGTGTTCCTTTTTGGAGTCACTCCTGCCATGGTGAGGAGCATCACTCCAACTATCTCCCCCTTGCGCATCACCCATGGCACTCGTCCATGCTCAACCTGCAACTGAAGAGCCTTTCTCCTCATGGGAGGAAAGCTCACAATTTATTGCTCCCTTCCACTCAGCCCCATCCTTCTGTTGCAGTGCCTCCTTTACAGATTGAGGCTCCTCTTGTGTGAAGAAGGCTTGTGCAAACCCAGTCCAAATGCTCTTGTCGGCATCATACCTTTTTGTTTGTCTTTGCACACGGCTGCTCATGCGGGGCTCTTGAGGCAGTTGTTCTTGTTGCTGTCTCCTTTCGGCGCCATCCTCTCCAAGCGCCTGCTCCCCCTCTCTTGGAAATCTTGGAGACATTGGTCGACTCCTCGCCTCCACGTCCATATCCGGTGCTTCGGATTCTCCATCCGAGCTGGCCGGAATAAATTCTGCCACTCGCCCATCCCTTGGGCGATGCTCTGCGGTTGGTGCTGCTGCAAGGACGTCACCCTCATTTACATCCTCCGGCGTCTCCCCCTCAAGGAGTGGCATCCATTCCCCCCTCTTGGAGAGACCTGCCTCCTTGTCTGTCCAACGGCTTTTCTTGTGGAACGTGACGTCGCGACTCCGCACAATCTGTTGCCTCCTTGGGTCAAAGAGCCGGTACGCCTTGCTTCCGCTCTCATATCCAAGGAAAATACATGGGCGGGTTCGAGGGTCCAGCTTGCTCCGTCCTTCACGTGCCTGCACAACCACATGTGCAACACAACCAAACGTGCGGAGGTGACCCACTGCCAGCTTCCTCCCGCTCCACACCTCTTGTGGCATCTTCCACGCCTTGCTCTCCTTGTCCTTCAACCCATGTTGACTTGTCCACGTTGAAGTCGACGCCAAGTCGCCAAGTCGGAAGTCGGCACATTGGCATCCAAGTCGACTTGGTTGTCCCCAAGTCGGTCATGAAAACAGTTATAATGAGTGTAAAACGCAATTTTCAAGCCATATCTTTCCAGTGTCCCTTCCAAATTGTTGTTCTAAAACTTCATTGTCTACACACAGCTTCACATATTTGTTACTTTAAGCTTTCCTATGATGTGAGTACTTTTTTGGTCATGATGTACTACAACATTACACCAACAGAACTGCTGAAGACTACTTTCAGGCATCACATTGCAATCGTGAATTGCGGGCAAGACAAGCTTGGAGCATAGCAAGTTGCTATTAGCAACAGGAATACAAAGTTGGAAAAACGAGAAATGCTTAAGAACTTCTCAGCACTGAAACATGCACTCTGAAAGTAAACTTGCAGGAACGAATAACGGCCCTTCCGAGTGTGCTTAGAGCGCTCATTGCCTCTGGCTCTTGCAGCCATAGCACTAGCAGCCTCTGAAGCTCTGGGGACTACGTTAGCTGCAGAACTAGCTGCAGCTGACACTCTTCCTCCAACAGATGAACCTGCAGCTGCTTGTGTGGATCCTACTGCTGGTGATGAGCCTGCTGCTGGTGTTGATCCAGCTGCTGGAGTGGAGCCAGAAGCTGGTGTTGAACTTGTGCCAACTGCAGCACTGCAGCACTAGCCACCTCCACATCCTTGCGCTTGCGGACCCCCTTCCTTAGGACCCTGGTGACCTCCCCTACAGCATCTCCATTTCCCTCTTCCCCATCCTCCTCACTGCTCCCATCCCCTCCATTCTCTTCCATCAGGTCAATGTCCTCATCCTCGTCCTCGACATCCTCGTCCTCCGTGTTGTTTCCTTCCACCTGGCTACCTGCCACCTCTACCACCTCCCGAACATCATCATCTCCATCTGCTGCGTCAGCAATCAGAGGATCCCATACGAATTCGTACTCCTCGTCATCCACCTCAATGTCTCCATCCGCTTCACTGTCACTCTCTGCTGTGTCCTCCTCCATGGCCTGCTTGATGTCAGCTGTCAACCTCTTTGCTTTCTTCTTCCCATACATCCTCGTCAGCCGCACATTCACGCGAACAAGCAGCTCCAGCGTCTGCACCTTGAGCCTGTTGCGCCTTGCCGTCTGGATCAACTCATGCTTGCTAAACACCCGTTCATTGTCACTGCTGCTGCACGGCTGGGCCAACAACCTCATGGCAAAGGCCCGCAGAGTGGGCAGACCTGTCATGTGGGAGGCATGCCACTTGTACGCTGTCAGTTCACCTACCAACACCTGCTGCACTACCTCCTTTGCACGCTGTACGTCTCGGGCCTTTGCAGGATCCTCCTCAATCGTCACCCAACCATTCTCAAAGCCCTCCAGTTCTGCACTCAGACGGTCCTGGTCACGGCTGTTGGGCACAAGAGCGTTGACGGCTGCGTTCCAGGCCTCGACCATCTTCTCATCTCCGTCGAACTTGTGGCCAAAGTACTGCGGGTGGCAACGGCGTGCTGCGGCAAAAATGGGGAAAGACATTTTATTAGTCCACCTTGTGCTCAACCGTTCACGCACGAGCTTGACCCACTCTGGATTGCACACAGCACAACGCCGATCCTTAGAGACTGCCAAGGCGTTCAAAGCCTCTGTGGTATCCAGCAATGTCTCAAAGACAATCCCAGCAGTGCCCCCTGCAGCATCTGCCTTTCGCAACGCGAGAACATGGGGAAGCATGAGCTTCACCATTGCTATCACTTGCACCCAGAAAACACCCATCCTCACTAGCCGCCGCACCTCCTTCTTCTTAGCTTTCCAACCAGCATCCTTGCCCACTGACCCAAACTCTGACCACCTTGTGCTGTTCACAATGTTCAGCAGCACGTCACGCAAGCTCAGCAGGCGTTCAAGCATCTTGTGCACGAATACAAAGCGGGTTGCAACAGCTGGAAGCAGCACCTTGCCACTCTCTGCCTTCAACCACAACCTCAACAGGTCCTTGTTTCTGAAGAAAGACACAATCCTCTCTGCCTTGCTGATTGGAGCCTGACCCCACTCTGTCTTGGCAACATCTTTGAGCACCAGATCAAGAGGATGTGCACCACAGTGCGTAAAAAACACGGTAGGATACTTTGCCTTCAACTACTGGTACGCATTTTTGTTGGTGGAGGCGTTGTCGGTGATCACCATGATCTCTTTGTCTGCGCCAACCTGCGTAATCGCCTGGTCTATCACAGCTGCCATGTGGTTCGCATCTCTGACAAGACCACTGGCGTCTTGGGAGAATAGATGGGCAGCTCCCTCTGCGTTTGATGCCATGGCGGAGTAGATAGGCCTGATTTGGATGTCAGACCATTCATCAACTCCAATGCTCACCCCGAAGATGTCCCAGCCAGCCCGTAGCGGCTCCTCGGCCTCCGCGAGCTCAGCATCCAGCGCCGGCAGAATCTCAGAAGTCACCCGCCCCCTGGTTGGCAGCCGGAAGCTTGTGTTTGTGCGCCTTGCTTCTTCCACGAGCTCAAGGACGGCGGCGTCATGGCAGAATGATGTTGGCAGTGCGTTCTTGGCCATGACCTTCACAATCATCTTCTGCACGGCGGCGTTGGCGGCGTTTGCCAGCTACTCCGGGATGAGTGACTGGCGTGCCATGCTGAGAGACGCCTGTGAAACAGGCGTGTTGCTGCGGAGAGAGGGCGGAATGGTTGCTGATGAAAACTCCTGGCGCTGCTCCTCTTCAACTGTGCCATCTGGGTTGGTGCTCTCAACGAAGCCATCACCAGCGGATGCTCTCGCCTCTTGACGCTTACGCTCCGTGACAAGTTTCTGCCAGTCCACGGGGCTGTCTTTCCCCCCCCCATGCTTCACCCTGGCCGCAGTAGAGCTTCTCATTATATGGCTGAAAGGAGTCTAGCGGGTTTGGCAGAGGCTTGAGTCCAGGCAATGCCTGGGCTGCAGCAGGTGCATACTTGCACTTGACGATGTTGTGAACGGGAGCACCGACATGGCCCCGGATGCGGTCACTGCCACCTGCTTTGACGACGTCGCAAGCACCACACTAGAACCCGGGGTAGCCTGCGTGTGTGCGGACAGGCCTGAAGAACTTGCTTAAGGCACCTACGAGGAAATCGCCCGTGAGAACGGGGGACTTGGCAGAGGCAACCGCTGAGGCACAGGTGGGGTACTTGCCCCGCTCATCCATGTTGGCTGAGTAGAGCAATACAGAGCTTCAACAATGGACTGAGCTCAGCATATACCCTCCCCCCCTCCCCCCCCTTCCGTCATACCGAATCGCAGAAACAATGTTGGACAGGCTAGCATGAGAAAATCCCTTGACACACCATGTGTTTCATGACATGCTGATAACCTTGGTATTGGTCAACTAACGGCCGCAAAAGTCACACATGAGGTTCACACACAATAACCATGCAGTAACAACGTCCCAAGCATGCACCATGCACGGTGGCATGCCATGTTATATCCACGTGTGGATGGTACAACACCGTCCATTGAATGGAGACAAAAGAAAATTCAACAGGCCAATCGAAGCATCTCCCATGACAGCAAGGCAAGGAGGATATTCCTCGGTGACTGATTTTCCTCGGACGGGGTCGTCCGTGACCTTGTTTTTCCCGGCACTAGGCTTGTGTTTTTACCTCCCCAAGAAAACCATGGCCCCTAGTGCCCCCAGCTGGTTTGAGGGGGTCAAGTCAAGTCGACGGCCACGTCAACGTGGACCGACTTGGCGACTCCGACTTGACCCCCTCAAGTCAGAAGTCGAAGTTAACATGGCCTTCAACGGCTTTGTCGGCGTGAGATTCATGATGTACGCTACTGTCCTTGCGGCCTCTGCCCAATACCGTTGTGTAAGGCCGGCGTTGCTCAACATAGATCGCACCATGTTAAGGATTGTGCGATTCGCTCTCTCTGCGGCGACATTGTGTTGTGGGGAGTGTGGACTTGTTTTCTGCCACTCAATCCCCTTGCTCTTCATCCACCCAAGGCACCCCGCATATTCACCGCCGTTATCACTCCGGAAAGCCTTCACCTTCAACTCTGTTTGCCGCTCCACATCAGCCACAAACTCCTGCATGCACGCAAGGACCTCACTCTTCCGCTTCATTGGGTAGAGGTAGAGTTTCCGGCTGTGGCCATCGATGAAGGTGAGGAAGTAGCGACCTCCGCCGATGGAGCTCTCAAGCGGTCCACACACGACTGTGTGTACCTCGGCCAGTTTGGCCGATGCACGCGTCCCTTTGGCGACAAACGGCTGCCAAGTCGATTTGCCAATGATGCATGGCTCACACACGATCTCCTTGTTTCCATCAAGGCCGCTGATTTGGAGACTCCGCACCACTTCCCTCTTAGCCATCTCCTTCACTATCGATGGAGAAATGTAGCAGATTCGGCGGTGCCATAGGTCCAGGTCTCCTCCATCCTTTGTTGCAAGATTGGCGGCGTTGGACCCCGCCCGGCTGCTGAGGATCTTCGCATGTAGCAGGTACAAGTTGTCCTCCCTCTTGGCACGCGCAACCACCTCACCTTTTCCCTCTTTGCAGATGACGGCCTCATTCTTTCTGAAGAGCACCTCAAGTCCCTTGTCGGTAAGGCGGCTGACGGAGAGCAGGTTTGCCCCAAAGTTGGGCATATGCAACACATCGTGGATTGTGCTCGTGACAGGTTTGCCATCCACAATTGACTCAATACATACGTTACCCTCACCGGCGGCCACCTCTGTTTTTCCATTGGCCACTGTCATGTGTATCTCTGAGGCGCCGTAGGTGACAAATGCCGCCCTGTTGCATTGCGTGTGGCGGCCTGATCCGGAGTCAATGACGGCAACTCCCGGATCCTTCAAGTTGGTGGAGTTGTACACCATAAGGGCGTGCTCATCTTTCTTCCCGCCCTGTTGTGACTGATCTGTTTTCTTCTTGGGACAGTTGCGCACGTAGTGGCCTTCCTTGCCACAGTTGAAGCACTCCCCCNTGTTTTTCCATTGGCCACTGTCATGCGTCTCTCTGAGGCGCCGTAGGTGACAAATGCCGCCCTGTTGCATTGCGTGTGGCGGCCTGATCCGGAGTCAATGACGGCAACTCCCGGATCCTTCAAGTTGGTGGAGTTGTACACCATAAGGGCGTGCTCATCTTTCTTCCCGCCCTGTTGTGACTGATCTGTTTTCTTCTTGGGACAGTTGCGCACGTAGTGGCCTTCCTTGCCACAGTTGAAGCACTCCCCCTTCTTGTCACCCTTCTTGGTGTCTTGTTTGGCACCCTTCCACTTGTCCCCCTGGCCTCCACTTTGAGGATGAACCGTGTAAGCTGCACTTGATGCTGCAGCACTCTCTCGACCGCCACGTCGCATCCACTCATTGCACACGTACTCAGCAACCTTCGAATACTTTAGCTCCTCGGAAGGCCAACCACCAAGGACTGTGATCATGGGACTCCAACTGTCTGGCAAGGCCAGAAGGAGGATCATAGCTTGCAACTGAGAGTCGACCTCCCAACCAATGGCCACGCACTCTGCAGCGAGCGACTCAATCTATTGCATGATCTCCATGATGTTGTCACCTTCGTTGGCTCGGAGGGTGACGAGTCATTTGAAGATGAAGAGCTGATTGGCAAGGTTGCTTGATTGGTAGATGGAGCAGAGTTTTGACCATGCGTCTGCGGCCAGGGTGCATCCTTGGATGTGCCCAAGTTGTGGTGGGCATAATGCGGACACAAGGAGTGCCAACGCCTTTTTGTTGCGCTTCTTGTATGCCTCCTTTACCTCAGCCGTTGCAGTCTCCGGCGGAGCAGTCTCATCACCTTTTACAAGCTCAAGAAGTCCCTTGTCGTCAAGGAAGACCTGAAACTGCCACCTCCACAAGGCAAAGCCTGTCCCATAAAATGTAAGGACAGTGCGCCTGCCTTCTTGCTCGCTGGTTGCCATGTCTTGCTGTTGGAAGCGTGAAATCAAGCTGGCTTTGAACCCCTTAGAGGCGTGGGCCCATAACCCTTTGTTCGCCGGAGGGTGAGTGTGCACCCTCGAGGGTTCCTAGCAATGGCTGGTTCACACCACCAACTGTTTTTGGAGAGACTGAAACTGTGGAGGCCACTGGTTCCAAAGATGGCAGAAACCTGATCAGAGAGTGAGGCAATAGTTTTGGCCTCAATTTACTGGGAATGAACTCTTGATCAAGGCTCACAAGTAGTAGAGTTTCACATCCACTGATCTAAGCTTTCCGGAACACCAAAGCATGCCAGATTTGAAGCTTCCTAGCAGATTCTATGGCTTCTAGAGTGGCCCTTGGTAGGCTGTCCGTTTCCTACCTAGGAAGGCATCCCTTCCTTCCTCTAGAAGCTTCTGCCCCTTCCTAGATTCCTCAGCTTGCTTCTAGTAGGAGGGAAGGTGTCCAGAAGACCAAGACACCTCTAGATGCCTTGTAGGAAAAGTCACCCCTTCTAGAAGGTGTGCCACCTTCCTGGACCCTCTCCTGGCCTTCTAGAAACTTAAAGAGGAACTCTAGAGGTTGAGCTAGCTTTCTCGCATCTATTTTCCACCTCCCTTGAGGCAGGGCAGAATTTCATCTTGTGGGACTTGAACCCGGGCCCCTGCCTCTAGAAGTGGACACCATTAACCACTAAGCCACTAAGGCTTGTCTTTTTGGTGTTCCTTTTTGGAGTCACTCCTGCCATGGTGAGGAGCATCACTCCAACAGAATTTTCCAATGACCGGCTCAGGCATCACTTTTCTTTGCCAGCACAATCAAGGAGCAACAGTATGTGCTGAACGCCAACAACCTTTAGTCACTGATGGTCTTGTGGTATTGAGGGCGGATGTTTGAAAAAGGATCCAATACCCACAAGACACAAAATATATCCTGACCAGCAAAAGTATTACCCAGGTACCTAGTCGAGTCTCCCACAGCCCCGTGGAGATAATACACAAAAGGGTGGGCATCATGCCTGCGGAGCAGCAATACAAACAGTTGGAAGAGCGCCAAGCCAACAACCGATTAACTGCCAAGAGATGGCAACCACCGGCTAGGAGGATTAACGGCCGTTCAAGCTTCTCGCCACCAACCCGGCGGCCCGGTCCTCGCCTCAGGACAAACGGTGGTCCCACCTCCTCGATCAAGACTCTTCTTTCTCGGCAAGCTGCGGTAACCTGCGGTGCGCAACTGCATTCATCGCCCCCGACTGCATCTCTCGTACAAGCCTCTGTAGCACAACCACCAGATCTAGTGGTAGAATAGACCTATATATGCTATGCCCTATCCTTGCATTGCTTGCCTCACTCCAAGCAGTCATTCAGTACTTCACATTCTCTCTCGCCCGCCTTTCAGGCTGGGGCTATTTGCTCTCTGTTGCACTCTTCCTGTGCCCGCCTCTCTGGCTGCAGCATCTGGCCCTTCCCTTTCGTGCTTCGCCCGCCGGCTGCGGCCTTGATCCGTCATCTACTTGCCCGCCATCAAGGCTGTGGCTTCATTGCTCTCATCATGAATCACGTTCAGTTGTGACTGCCTCCTTCGTGCCTGTGCTGATCAAGCACTGCACCCACAACAGTGCTGCCCGCACCTCGGCGCCACGGCATCAAGCCCGCGCCTCGGTGCTGCGGCCGTGCTCCATGCTATCTAATCCTTCCCTCATTCTCAGCCGATTCAATGTGCTCTCTTCTGTGATCTTCAGCTGTGGTTTGCTGTTCACTTTCCCGCACCTCGGTGCTGCAGCATTCGCCCGTACCTCAGTGCTGCGGCCTCTGTTCGTCATTCCACTGCTATTGTCTCAACCTCATCTACTCAGTAAACATCCTCCCTCATGACCATATCAAGTGCGTTGTCTGCAGTCCCCAGAATACCCGTACCTCAACACTGCCACCTTCAAACGCGCCTCGGTGCTTCTGCCTGGTCCCAACTTACATATGCTCCTTCACAGCATCTCAACAGTACCATCCTCATCACCTCCAAAATCCTGACAGTACCAAGAAGGGTTATGGAGTCAAGGAGACCGAGGATCACATGTCCGAGATTGAACTTGGGAAATTAGAGTCTTCCCAGATTGAGCAGTAGTTCAACCCTCCATTGATGGTAGTTTGTACAACCATCTCTTAAACTGTGCAGTTTGGGGGAATTCCATAGGCTCTCTGGAAAATGAGTAATAGTTTCAACCAGTGTCCTGTTAGGTTTTGAGCAGTAAATGAATTGAATTGACTTCATTGATGGTTCAACACGAAGAAGGGCAGTGGCCATATTGTTACTCGTGGTCTACTCAAGTGTAGGGAGTGCCAAGAGGAACCATTGATTCATCAAGGCCATCTGACAAGGTAACCTTGATGTAGATACTGTTCCAAGGGGATACCGCTGAGAGCTCATTCTCCTTGGTATGACCCCATAAAAGGGTGATGATGGGGATAGTGGAGATGATGAATGCTAGGAATGTAGGAGTTGAGGGCACAGCCACAATGCCACACTCACAGAGGGCTTTGCCACTGCGAGCTCTGTGAGTCCAAGGGAAATGTAGGGAAGCTCGAGGACTTAGACAGTCAGATCCACATATACATCGTCTTGTTCCACCTGTTAGCTTGAGCAAGCAGGGAGACGGGTGGTGTCCGGTTCCAGTGGCATCTTGATGCTATCTTTGGTGCACTGGCTTCAGCTACGAATGCAGGTACTGATGGGGCAAATTGTCTGGACGCAGGGGCTTGAGTGCAGATAAGGTTTGTACATGCTTTTGCAGAGATATGGTTGATGCAAAAAATGGGCGCGGGTACAAGGCCTTGTGCACTGCAAGAGTTTTCAGCGTGGTGTGGGTCGTTGTGCAACAGGCAATGCTGTCAAAAGAATGCAAGAGCGGAGATAGCAACAGCAGAATCAGGCAGAAGCATCGGAACATGCACGAGTACGTCAGGTAGGTGACGGGGGCGAGAGAGGTCCCCAGGAGTTAGTTGCAGAGCTTTGCAGGAAGGCGAGACACTGAAGGTTTGAGGTAGACGGCAATTGGTGAGAGAAAGCGAGAGCGAGGAGATCAAACTGTGAGTGGCTGGTGACGGCGAGATGGGTGAGGTGCAAGCAGAGCGCGGACACGGCGGCAAAGCCGCGGAACCAAAGGGAACGGGATGGGAAGAACTGTTCTGGTTAACTTGAGAGAATGAACATCCTTGGTATAAAAAGGACAGAAAAGGACAAAGCAGCAGAGCAACGGCTTTATTCCGCTAGCCGGATGCGGGTGACACATGTCACATTATTAGGGGATGTCTTGACTGTCGGTCGTGCGGTCACAGACCTTACAGGCTGCTGGTCAAGTTGGTTCGGTGATGGGGCCGGAACTGTTATTGAGAACTTGGCGTGACCCGAGAGATGATCCTTCTTGCTTCCAGATTATTTCTGACACCCCCCTTCAAGCTGGCAGAGAGAAAGGATTTTACCTGTGCGAGTATTTTCACTTTTCATCCTCTGTTGGAGGATCAACTTGACAGGCTAGGAGGAAGTCATACCACATTGCACTCAGATTTTCTGGGTGCCTGGTCAGGGCCGCATGATGGCTGTTGTCAGTGATAGTTTGGAGTACTGCACGAACTTGGTGGTTGACGGTTGCATACCTCCGGGTCTTTTTTGCAGTGGTGATGGGAGGCCCAATGTACAGAGGAGAGCCAAGGAGGGCATCTGTCACTCCAAGTCCATGAAGAAACTATGGAAGGAGGAGGTCCAGGACTTCAGCAACCCAGCAGTCCATAGTCTCTGGGTTTTCATAGATGGTGTAGGCAGGGAGGAAATTGATACGCCCTGTGAGAGGAGGAAGAACGATGTGATTGTTGAAGGTGTTGTTGATCCAGTTCCCCCACCATGCCTGCTTGCAGATGTTATGCCACAGAAGATGACCTGTGCGTGCCTCCAGGAGCAGATAGTAGTACGACGGGTGTAGTAGGTTGGAGATGTGTGCATACAAACCAAAGAGTTTGCTGGTATGACGGGGAGTGTGGCTGGGGAAAGGGTTGTTGTTCGCATTGTCCGAGTAGAAGTGAGTCGGCGCGATACTCTGTCTGCGTGTTCCAGTTCTTGGCTTGCAGGACAATCACTTCTGTCCATGTTGTTGTATTTTCTACAAACTCAGCCAGGATGGGAAATTGCGGACCCGGTTGAGCCATTGAGGGGGGGAGGGGGGGGGGGACTCGAGGGTTGTGTGACGAGATGGTTCAAGAAGAGATATGTTGAATTCCTCTATCCTCAAAGTGAGCTGCTAAGGTGGCGCACTTGATGTTGCTGATAGGAGAAGAGGAAATGGTGAGGGGATTTGAGCAGACGAGAATGTAGATGATGATGGAAGAGCGGTCAGATGGCAAAGTGGGCACAGGGGTGGAACCATGTGCGTAGTAGAAGTTTTGGGAAATCTGATGCTGGCGTGGATGCAGGCTGCTGCGAAGCGGGCAGCTAGCTCGTGCAGGTCCTTGTGCTAGCGACAGATGCTGATGGTTGCTGTTGAGGAGCCAGAGGCCGATAGATGGGACTGGGCGCAGGGGCAAACCGCATGCGCTGCAGAAGTTTTCGCGTGGGCGCAGGTCATGGCGAAACAGGCGATGCGACCGGGCGGATCCTTGTGCCAAGCTGATGATGAAAGTGGATGATTGGCAGAAATGTGACGGATGATGGAGTGGGCACAGGGGTGAAACCACATGCGCAGAGAAATAGGGGAATAGGATGATGCAAGAGGAGGGTGATTGCCAATGCGCCGCAAGAAATCTGCTGCTGGCAAGGGTGCAAGCTGCTGCGGAGCAGGCAGCTAGCTTGTGCAGATCCTTGTGCTGGCAGTAGATGCCGATGATTGCAGAGGAGGTGGAAACTGATGACGAGGAAGTGGTCGCAGGGGCAAAACCACGTGCGCTGCGAAGGTTTGGCGTGGGCGTAGGTTGGCACGGAACAGGTGATGCGACCGGGCGGATCCTTGTGCCGAGCGGATGACAGAAACAATTAATGGCAGAAGAGCAATTGAAGGCAGAGTGGACGCAGGGGCAAAACTACGTGCGCTGCGGAATGATGCTGATGATGAAGGAACGGATGAAACTGATGCGGAGGCGGCTTGACAAGGCAGGGGAAGCTGAGACAAGGCTGATGCAAGGACGGACTGAAAGAAGTGATGAATGCGAGCGGAAGATGAAGAGAATGTGCAGAAACGGATGGTGAAGAGGCTGAGGAGGATGACAATGCTGCAGCAAAAGCAATGGAGAAGCGATGGCAGTAGCTGGATGCCGGAGTGGTAAAGGAGGCGGAGAACAAAGTGATGAAGGAAGCGGTAGTGGGCACGGGCGCGGAAACCAGTTCCTCGGATGTCAGAAGAGTGACGGCTTTTTCCCCACTTGGCCCGAGACCGACGGGTAGGACGACTGGTGGTGTCCGATATCCTGACAGCAACAGGAAGTAGGTTGCAGCAGGGCAAGTCCTGAGATGGGCAGTGATTCCGGTCCGTGGATGTCCGGAGAGTGACGGCTTGTTCCCCAGTTGGCCCAAGACCGACGGGCAGGAAGACTGGTGGTGTCTGATATCCTGATGGTGGAGGACAATCTGCTCTTGCTCACGGCGAGCAGAGGCGGTGCAAGAGGGCGGATTGAGGCAATGAATGCTAGAGAGCTGAGGTCAATAAGGTGGATGGAGAGGATGAGGCAGATGAAGAGCGTGAGGGCAGCGGAAGCACTTGAGGAGGCTGAGATGAAAAGAGGCGGCAGGTGGCGAGTGGCGGAAAGCTTCCAGGAAGATGACGGCAGACAGCGGCTCGAGAGCTGCTTGCGGCTGTTGTTGACAAATTACTGATTTGTTGACCACGGGCGCGAGATGGGCGCAGGGTTTGATCATGAGAATGAGTCGTCACTCCAGCGTGAGCAGCAATCCAGGCAAGGCTGCTGATGTCAGCTGCTGAAGAAGCTGAGGAGCGCGAAGTGGCGGTGGCGGCGGCACACAAATGTTGGAGGGAGGAGTGCAGGAGTGGAGACAGTGAAGCGATGACTGTGTCGCGGGACACCAGGTAATGTTCCCTGACGCTCTGCTACCATGTCAGAAGAATGCAAGAGCGGAGACAGCAACAGCAGAAGCAGACAGAAGTATTGGAACATGCACGAGTACATCAGCTAGGTGATGGAGGCGAGAGCGGTCCCGAGGAGTGAGGCACAGAGCTTTGCCAGGAGGCGAGACACTGAAGATGCGAGGTAGACAGAAAATTGTGAGAGAAAGCGAGAGCGAGGAGATCAAACTGCGAGTGGCTGGCAACGGCAAGATGGGTGAGGTGCAAGCAGAGCGAGGACATGGGGGCAAAGCCGAGGAACCAAAGGGAACAGGATGGGAAGAACTGATCTGGTTAACTTGAGGGAATGAACATCCTTGGTATAAAAAAGACAGAACAGGACAAAGCAGCAGAGCAACGACTTTATTCCACTAGCCGGACGCGGGTGACACATGTCACATTATTAGGGGATATCTTGACTGTCGGTCAAACGGTCACAGACCTTACAGGCCGTTGGTCAAGTTGGTTCAGTGATGGGCCGGAACCGTTATTGAGAACTCGGCGTGACCTGAGAGATGATCCTTCTTGCTGCCAGATTTATTTCTGACAAATGCGACCGGGCAGATCCATGTGCTGAACGGAGAATGATGCAGAAGCGGAAGATGAGGTGATGACCAAGTGGACGCACAGGCGAGGTGCGTGCGCTACAGAAGGTTCAGCTTGGGCACAGGTTGTCACAAAACGGGCGATGCAACCGGGTGGGTCCATTTGCCAAGAATGATGCTGAAAGCTGCTCATGGCTGGCAATGGAGTGGGTGCAGGGGTGAGACCACCTGCACTGAGAAGTAGGGGAATAGAATGCGGCAAGGGGAAGGCAATTACCAACGCGCCACGAGAAAGCTGCTGCTGGCATGGGTGCAGCATGCTGCAAAGCGGGCAGCTGGCTCGTGCAGATCCTTGCATTGGCAACAGATGCAGATGATTGCTCATGATGAGGTGCAGGATGATTGTTGATTCTGGGCGCAGGGGCGAGTCCCATACGCTGCGGAAGTTTTGGTGTGGGCGCATGTCGCCACAAAAGGGGCGATGCGACCGGGCGGATCCTTGTGCCAATAAGATGATGAAGGCAGATGATGGCAGAGGATTGGTTGATGGCTGATTGGGCGCAGTGGTGAAACCACGTGCACTCTGGAGCGATGCAGATGAGGACAAAGATGAAGGGGATGCAGACACAGTTTGAAGGAGGCAGATGAAGCTGAGATGAAGCTAATGAAGAGGAAGGATGAAAAGGAGGCATGGAGGCAGGTGGAGAAGAGGCTGATGAGGACAATTCTGGCGTGGCAAGAGGGGACGATGAGAGTGATGGAGGAGTGACCGCAAGAGCAGAATGGCGGATGGAAGAGAGGCGAAAGAGGCGGCAGTAGGCGCAAGAGAAACAACGAGCTGCGCTGCTGTCAGGAGAGTGACGGCCTAATTGGCTCAAAGCATGAGCAGGTCAGTGACAAATGCCGACTTTGGTTGGCCAGTGTGAACGGTAACCGCTCTGTGCCACTATTTATTGAAGGTCTTTGTACTTGCTATATGATACCTAGTGTTTCTAAACCATTGGTTTCCCCTCTGAGAATTATTGACTCGCATTATGACTTGTCGATCTTGACCACACACAGTGGAATAATTTGGTCATGGTCAGTGACATATCCATACTTTGGTTGGTCATTGTGCATGGTAGCCTCACCGTGCCACTACCTATTGAAGGTCTTTGTAGTTGTTAGTTGATAACAAGTATTCCCCAACCATTGTTTCCTCCTCTGACCATTTATGACTCATTTTATGAGTTGTCAACATTAACCACACACAGTGGAATTCTTTAGTCATAGGTAGTGACAAATGCCTACTTTGGTTGGTCATTGTGCATGGTAGCCACACGGTGCCACTACTTATTGAAGGTCTTTGTACTTGCTAGACAATATCTAGTGTTTCCAAACCATTATTTCCCCCTCTGATCATTCGTGACTCATGATATGAGTTGTCAACATTGACCACACACTGTGGAAGTATGCGGTCATGGTCAATGATATATGCATACTTTGGTCATTGTGCATGGTAGCCACGCCGTGCCGCTACTTTTAGAAGGTCTTTGTACTTGCTAGTTAACAACTAGTTTTTTTAAACCATTGTTTCCCACACTGACCATTTGTGGCACGTATCATGAGTTGTCAACACTGACCAACCATAGTGAAATTTGTTGGTCATGATTAGTGACATCTGCCTACTTTGGTTTATCATTGTGCATGGTAGCCACACCGTGCCACTACATATTGAAGGTATTTTTACTTGCTAGTTGATAACTATTTATCCAAAAGAAAAACTCCTCCTCTTATCATTCTTGACTCGTACTATGAGTTGTCAACGTAGACCACACATAGTGAAACTCTTTGGTCATGGTCAGTGATATATGCTTGGTTTGGTTGGCCATTGAGCATGGTTGCCACACCGTGCCACTACTTATTGGAGGTCTTTGTACCTGCTAGCTGATAACTAGTGTTCAAAAACCATCATTTTTCCCTCTAGCCATTTGTGACTTGTGTTCTGAGTTGTCAATATTGACCACACATAGTAAACTTCATTGGTCATATTCAATGACATATGCCTACTTTGCTTGGTCATTGTGCATGGTAGCCAGACTGTGCCACTACATATTGAAAGTCCTTGTACCTGCTAGTTGATAAATAGAGGTTGAAAAACCATTGTTTACCTGTCTGACCATTTGTGACGCGTATTATGAGTTGTCAACGTTGACCACACATAGTGGCATACTCTTGTCATAGTCTGTGACATATGCATTCTTTGGATGGTCATTATGAATGGTAGCCACATCGTGCCACTACTTATTGAAGTTCTTGAAACTTGCTAGTTGACAAAAGGTATTCCCAAACCATTCTTTCCCCCTCTGACCATGTTTGACTTGTATTAAGAGTTGTCAATATTGACCACATAGAGTGAAATCCATTGGTCATGGTCAATGACATATGCATACTTTTGTTGGTCATTTTACATGGTAGCCACACTGTGCCACTACTTATTGAGAGTGTTTGTGCTTCCTAAAAGAAAACCAGTGTTCCCAAACCATTGTCTCCCCCTCTGACCATTTGTGACTCATGTTATGAGTTGTCAACGTTGACCCATCATAGTGAAAGTCTTTTGTCATGATAAGTGACATATGCCTACTTTGGTTGGTCATTGTGCATGGCAGCCATACTTTGCCACCTTGTATTGAAGGTCTTTTTACTTGCCAGACAATACCTAGTATTCCCAAACCATTATTTCTCCCTCAGACCATTTGTGACTCGTGTTATCAGTTGTCAACATTGACCACACATAGTGGACATCTTTGGTCATGGTCAGTGTCATATGCCTACTTTGGTTGGTCATTGTGCATGGTAGCCACACCATGCCACTACTTATTGAAGGTCTTTGTACTTGCCAGACTGTACCTAGTATTCCTAAACCATTGTTACCCCCTCTGACCATTTGTGACTCGTGTTATGACTTGTCACACACTATGAAACTCTTTGGTCAAAGTCAGTCACATATCCCTACTTTGGTGGAGCAGGCCAGATAAAGGTGGAGCAAGCCAGAGGAAGGTGGAGCAAGCCACTCACAGGTGGAGAAAGCCAGAGAAAGGTAGAGGAAGCCAGAGAACGATGGAGCAAGCCAAAGAACGGTGGAGCAAGCCAGAAAATAGATGAGCAAGACAGAAAACGGTGGAGCAAGCCAGAGAAATGTGGAGCAAGCTAGAGAAAGGTGGAGCAATCCAGAAAAAGGTTGACCAAGTCAGAGAACATTGCAGCAAGCCAAAGAACGGTGGAGCAAGCACGAGAACTGTGGAGCAAGCCAGAGAACAGTGTAGCAAGCCAGAGAACGGTGGAGCAAGCCAAAGAATGGTAGAGCAAGCCAGAAAAGAGAGGAGCAAGCAATCAAACAGTGGAAGAAGCCAGAGAACGGTGGCGAAAGCCAGAGAACACCAGAGCAGGCCATAGAACAATGGAGCAAAAAAAGAAACAGTGAAACAATCTAGAGAACTGTGGAGCAAGCCAAAGAAAGGTGGAGCAAGCCAGAGAAAGGTCGAGCAAGCCAGAGGAAGGTGGAGCAAGCCAGAGAATAGTGGAGCAAGTCAGAGAACAGTGCAGCAAGCCAGAGAATAGTGGAGAAATCCAGAGAATGGTGGAGCAGGCCAAAAAACAGTAGAGCAGGCCAGAGAATACGGGAGCAAGTCAGAGAATGGTAAAGCAAGCCAGAGAAAGGTGGAGTAAGCCAGAGAAAGGTGAAGCAAGTCAAAGAACAGAGGAGCAATCCAGAGAACGGTGGAGCAGGGAAGAGAACAGTGGAGCACGTTGGAGAACGGTGGAGCAAGCCAAAGAACAATAGATCATGCCAGATTATGGTGGAGAAAACCAGAGAACGGTGAAGCAAGCTAGACAACAATGGAGCAAGCCAGAGAACGGTGGAGCAAGCCAGAAACAGTGGACCAAGTCAAAGAATGGTGGAGCAAGCCAGAGAACGGTGGAGCAAGCCAGAAAATGGTGGAGCAAGCCAAAGAAGGATGGACCAAAGCAAAGAAAAGGTGGAGCCTGCCAGAAAAAGGTGGAGCAAGCCAAAAGAAAGGTGGAGCAGGCCAGAGAAGAGAGGCAAAAACTAGAGAAAGGTGGAGCAAGTGAGAAAACGGTCAAGCAAGCCAGAAAACGATGGAGCAAGCCAGAGAACAGTGCAGCAAGCCAGAGAAGAGTGGAGCAAGCCACAGAACGGTGGAGCAAGCCAGAGAACGATGGAGCAAGCCAGAGAATGGTTGAACAAGCCAGAAAACATTGGAGCAAGTCAGAGAACGGTGAAGCAAGCCAGAGGACAGTGGAGCAAACCGGGGAAAGGAGGAGCAAGCCAGTGGAAGGTTGAGCAAGCCAGAGAACAGCAGAGAAAGCCAGAGAGGGATGGAGCAAGCCAGAGAATGGTGGAGCAAGCCAGAGAAAGGTGGAGCAAGCCAGAGAAAGGTTGAGTAGGCGAGAGAAAAGTGGGGCAAGCCAGAGAACGGTGGAAGAAGCCAGATAACGGTGGAGCAAGCCAGAGGACAGTGGAGCAAGCCAGAGAACAGTAGAGCATGCCAGATTATGGCGGAGAAAGCCAGAGAATGGTGAAGCAAGCTAGAGAACAATGGAGCAAGCAAGAGAACAGTGGAGTAAGCCAGAAACGGTGGACCAAGTCAGAGAATGGTGGAGCAAGCCAGAGAACGGTGGAGCAAGCCAGAGAACGGTAGATCAAGCCAGAGAAAGATGGACCAACGCAAAGAAAAGGTGGAGCCAGCAAGACAAAGGTGGAGCAAGGCAGAGAAAGGTGGAGCAGATGAGAGAAAGGTGGTCAGGCCAGAGAAAGGAGGAGAAAACTAGAGAAAGGTAGAGCAAGTGAGAAAACGGTCGAGCAAGCCAGAGAACGGTGGAGCAAGCCAGAGAACAGTGGAGCAAGCCAGAGAACGGTGGAGCAAGCCACAGAATGGTGGAGCAAGCCACAGAATGGTGGATCAAGCCAGAGAATGGTTGAACAAGCCAGAGAACATTGGAGCAAGTCAGAGATCGGTGAAGCAATCCAGAGGACAGTGGAGCAAACTGGAGAAAGGAGGAGCAAGCCAGAGAAAGGTTGAGCAAGCCAGAGAACGGCGGAGCAAGCCAGAGAGGGATGGAGCAAGCCAGAGAATGGTGGAGTAAGCCAGAGAAAGGTGGAGCAAGCCAGAGAAAGGTGGAGTAGGCGAGAGAAAAGTGGGGCAAGCCAGAGAACGGTGGTGCAAGCCAGAGAACAGTGGAGCAAGCCAGAGAAAGGTGGAGCAAGCCAGAGAATAGTGGAGCAAGCCAAAGAACAGTAGAGCAAACCAGAGAATGGTGGAGCAAGCGAGTGAACGGTGGAGCAATCCAGAGAACGTTAGAGTAAACCAAAGAACGCTGAAGCAAGCTACAGAAAGGTGGAGCTAGCCAAAGAATAGTGGAGCAAGTGAGAGCACGGTGGAGCAAGCCAGAGAATGGTGGAGCAAGCCAGTAAACGGTGGAGCAAGCCAGAGAACACTGGAGCAAGCCAGAGAATGATGGAGCAAGCCATAGAAAGGTGGAGCAAGCCGGAGAACGGTGGAGCAAGCCAGAAAACGGTGGAGCAACCCAGAGAAAGGTGTAGCAAGCCAGGGAACGGTGGAGCAAGCCAAAGAAAGGTGGAACAAGCCAGGGAACGGTGCAGCAAGCCAGAGAATGGTTGACCAAGCTGGAGAACAGTTTAGCAAGCCAGAGAGCAGTGGAGCAATCAAGAGAATTGTGGGGCTGGCCAGAGAACGGTGGATAAAGCCAGAGAATGGTGGAGCAAGCCACAGAACGGTGGAGCAAGCCAGAGAAAGGTGTAACAAGCAAGAGATTGGTGGAGCAAGCCATAGCATAGTAAAACAAGCCAGTGAACGGTGGAGCAGAACAAAGAACACTGGAGCAGTCTGTAGCAAGGTGGAGCAAGCAATGGAAAGGTGGAGCAAGCCCTTGAAAGGTGTAGCTAGACATAGAACGGTGGAGCAAGCCAGAGAACAATGGAGCAAGCCAGAGAGTAGTGGAGCAAGCCTAATAACGGTGGAAAAACCCAGGGAACAGTGGAGCAAGCCAGAGAATGGTGGAACAAGCAGGAGAATGGTGGATCAAGTCAGATAAAGGTGGAGCAAGCCAGAGAATGGTGGAGCAAGCCAGAGAACGGTGGAGCAAGCCAGAGGAAGATGGAGCAGCCCAGAAAAGCGTGGAGCAGGCCAGAGAAAGGTGAAGCAATCCAGAGAAAGGTGGAGCAGTCCAGAGAAAGTTGGAGCAGGCC
The DNA here is from genome assembly GCA_023375785.1 of Penium margaritaceum. NCBI lineage: Eukaryota > Viridiplantae > Streptophyta > Zygnematophyceae > Desmidiales > Peniaceae > Penium > Penium margaritaceum. The sequence goes on from SZWC01003060.1 coordinate 95,334, forward strand.
AGAGAAAGGTGGAGTAACCCAGAGTACGGTTGAGCAAGCCAGAGAACATTGGAGCAAGTCAGAGAATGATCGAGCAGGCCAGAGAACGGTGGAACAAGCCAGATAAAATTGGAACAAGCAAGAGAACGGTGGAGCAAGCAAGAGAAAGGTGGAGCAAGCTAGAGAAAAGAGGAGCAAGCCAGATAATATTGGAGCATGCCAGAGAACAGTCGAGCGAGCCAGAGACAGGTAGAGCAAGCCAGAGAACGGTGGAGCAAGTGAGAGAGCAGTAGAACAAGCCAGAGAACAATGGAGCAAGCCAGAGAACGGTAGAGCAAGCAAGAGGACGGTGGAGTAATCTGGAGCAAGGTGGAGCAAGCCAGAGAACGGAGGAGCAAGCCAGAGAACAGTGGAGCAAGCCAAAGAACTGTGGAGCAAGCGAGAGGAAGATGGAGTAAGCCAAAGAGAGGTTGAGCAAGCCAGAGAACGGTGGAGCAATCCAGTGAATGGTGGAGCAAGCCAGAGAATGGTGGAGCAAGCTAGAAAATGGTGGAGCAAGCCAAAGAATGGTGGAGCAACCCAGAGAAAGGTGGAGCAAGCCAGAGATCAATGGAGCAAGCCACAGAACGGTTGAGCAAGCCAGAGAAGGGTGGAGCAAGGCAGAGAAGGCTGGAGCAATCCGAAGAATTGTGGAGCAATCTGAAGAATTGTGGAGCAAGCCAGAGAAAGGTGGAGCAAGCCAGTAGAAGGTGGAGCAAGGTAGAGAATGGTGGAGCAAGCCAGATAATGGTGGAGCAAGCCAGAGAACGGTGGAGCAAGCCAGAGAACAATGGAGCAAGCCAGAGAACAGTGGAGCAAGGTAAAGAATGGTGGAGCAAGCTAGATAATGGTGGAGCAAGCCAAAGAAAGGTGGATCAAGCCAGAGAAGGGTGGAGCAAGCCAGAGAACATTAGAGCAAGCCAAAGAATGGTGAATCAAGCAAGAGAGAAGTGGAGCAGGCAAAAGAAAGGTGGAGCAAGCCAGGTAACGGTTGTGCAAGCCAGATAACAGTGGAGCAAGCCAGAGAATGGTGGAGCAAGTCAGAAAACAGTGGAGCAAGCCAGAGAAAGGTGGAGCAAGCCAGAGAAAGGTTGGGCAAGCCCAAGAACAATGGAGCTATTGGAGTAATGCTCCTCACCATGGCAGTAGTGACTCCAAAGAGGAACACCAAAAAGACAAGCCTTAGTGGCTTAGTGATGAATGGTGTCCATCTATTGAGGTAGGGACCCGGGTTCATGTCCCACAAGATCAATTTCTCCCCTGCCTCAAGGGAGGTGGAAAATAGACGCCAGGAAGCTAGCTCAACCTCTAGAGTTCCTCTTTAAGTTTCTAGAAGGCCAGGAGAGGGTCCAGGAAGGTGGCAGACCTTCTAGAAGGGGTAACTTGTCCTATAAGGCATCTAGAGGTGTCTTGGTCTTCTGGACACCTTCTCTTCTACTAGAAGCAAGCTGAGGAATCTAGGAAGGGGCAGAAGCTTGTAGAGGAGGGAAGGGATGCCTTCCTAGGTGGGAAAAAGGACAGCCTACCAAGGGCCACTCTAGAAGCCATAGAATCTGCTAGGAAGCTTCAAATCTGGCATGCTTTGGTGTTCTGGAAAGCGTAGAACAGTGGCTATAAAACGCCATTGCTTTTGATTCTTAATTAAAGAGTTCATTCCCAGTCAATTCTGGCTAAAAAAAAAATATATATTGCCTCACTCTCTGATCAGTTTTCTGCCATCCTTGGAACCAGTTGCCTCCACAGTTTCAGTCTCTCCAAAAACAGTTGGTGGTGTGAACTAGCCACTGCTAGGGACCCTCCATGGTGCACACTCACCCTCTGAGCCAAGAAAGGATTATGGGCCCACGGCTCTAAGGGGTTCAAAGCCAGCTTGATTTCACACTTCCAATAGCAAGTTATGGTGACCAGCAAGCAAGAGAGCAGTCGCACAGTCCTTAAGTTTGATGCGACAGGCTTTGCCTTGTGGAGGTGGTAGTTTGAAGTCTTCCTCAACGATAAAGGACTGCTTGAGCTTGTGAAGGGTGATGAGACTGCTTCGCCAGAGACTACAATGGCTGAGGTGAAGGAGGCATACAAGAAGCGCAACAAAAAGGCGTTGGCACTCCTTGTGTCCATGTTATGCCCGCCACAACTTAGGTACATCCAAGGATGCACCCTGGCCGCAAAAACATGGTCAAAACTATTCTCCATCTACCAGTCAAGCAACCTTGCCAATCAGCTCTTCATCTTCAAACGGCTCATCACCCTCCGAGCCAATGAAGGCGACAACGTTATGGAGATCATGCAGCAGATTGAGTCGCTCGCAGCGGAGTGCGTGGCCACTCGTTTAGAGGTCGACTCTCAATTGCAAGCTATGATCCTCCTTTTGGCCTTGCCGGACAGCTAGAATCCCATGATCACAGTCCTTGGTGGCTGGCCTTCCGATGAGCTCAAGTACCCGAAGGTTGCAGAGTACGTGCGCAATGAGTGGATGCGACGTGGCAGTCGAGAGAGAGCAGCGGCATCAAGTTCAGCTTACACGGTTCATCAATAAAGTGGAGGCCGGGGGGACAAGTGGAAGGGTACCAAACAGGGTACCAAGAAGGGTGACAAGAAGGGGGAGTGCTTCAACTGCGGCAAGGATGGCCACTACGCACGCAACTGTCCCAACAAGAAAACACATCGGTCACAGCGGGGCGGGAAGAAAGATGAGCACGCCCTCATGGCGTAAAACTCCACCAACTTGAAGGATCCGGGAGTTGCCATCATTCAATCTGGATCGGGCCACCACACGCGATGCAACAAGGCGGCATTTGTCACCTACAACTCCTCGGAGAGACGCATGACGGTGGCCAATGGAAACACAGAGGTGGCCGCCGGTGAGGGTAATGTCCGCATTGAGTCAATTGTGGATGGAAAACCTGTCACGAGCACAATCAACGATGTGCTGGATATGCCCAACTTTGGGGAAATCATGCTCTCCGTCAGCCACCTTGCCAACAAGGGACTTGAGGTGCTCGTCACAAAGAAGGAGGCCATCATCCGCAAGGAGGGCAAAGGTGAGGTGATTGCGCGTGCCAAGAGGGAGGACGACTTGTACCTGCTACGAGCGAAGATCCTCAACAGCCAGGCGGGGTCCAACGCCGCCAATCTTGCAACGAAGGATGGAGGAGACCTGGACCTATGGCACCGCTGACTCTACCACATTTGCCCATCAATAGTGAAGGAGATGGCTAAGAGGAAAGTGGTGCGGGGTCTCCAAATCAGCGGCCTTGATGGAACCAAGGAGACCGTGTGTGAGCCATGCATCATTGGCAAATCAACTCGGCAGCCGTTTGTCGCCAAGGGGACGCGTGCATCGGCAAAACTGGCCGTGGTGGACACAGATGTGTGTGGACCGCTTGAGAGCTCCATCAGCGGAGCTTGCTACTTCCTCACCTTCATCGATGACCACAGCCTGAAACTCTACCTCTACCTAATGAAGCGGAAGAATGAGGTTCAACTCCTTGCAGGAGCACCACCCGGAGAGGATCGCCCGAGGGATGGGCAAGTGGCAGAATTTGTTCCGGTCAGTTCGGATGAGGAATCGGAAGCACCAGAGATGGACGTGGAGGCGGGGAGTTGACCGATGTCTCCAAGGTCTCCAAGAGAGGGGGAGCAGGTGCTTGGAGAGGATGGTGCTAAGAGGGAACAGCAACAACAACAACCACCTCAAGAGCCGCAAACGAGTAGCCATGTGTGAAGAAGGGCAAAAAGGTACGATGCCGATAAGGACATATGGACTGGGTTCGCACAAGTCTTCTTCGTGCAAGAGGAGCCTGAAGGAGGCACTGGACAAGAAGGATGGGGCTGAGTGGGAGGGAGCAGTAAAATGTAAGCTTGTCTCCCATGAGGAGAAAGGTTCCTTAGTTGGAGGTTGACCATGCACGACTGCCAAGGGTGATGCGCAAGGGGGAGATTGTTGGAGTAATGCTCCTCACCATGGCAGGAGTGACTCCAAAAGGAAAACCAAAAAGACTAGCCAAGGTGGCTTAGTGGTTAATGGTGTCCATCTATAGAGGTAGGGACCCGGGTTCAAGTCCCACACGATGAATTTTTGCCCTGCCTCAAGGGAGGTGGAAAATAGACGCCAAGAAGCTAGCTCAACCTCTAGAGTTCCTCTTTAAGTTTCTAGAAGGCCAGGAGAGGGTCCAGGAAGGTGGCAGACCTTCTAGAAGGGGTGACTTCTCCTACAAGGCATCTAGAGGTGTCTTGGTCTTCTGGACACCTTCTCTCCTACTAGAAGCAAGCTGAGGAATCTAGGAAGGGGCAGAAGCTTGTAGAGGAGGGAAGGGATGCCTTCCTAGGTGGGAAAAAGGACAGCCTACCAATAGACACTCTAGAAGCCATAGAATTTGCTAGGAGGCTTCAAATCTGGCATGCTTTGGTGTTCTGGAAAGCGTAGAACAGTGGCTATAAAACGCCACTGCTTTTAAGTCTTGATTAAAGAGTTCATTCCCAGTAAATTCAGGCCAAAAACTATTGCCTCACTCTCTGATCAGTTTTCTGCCATCCTTGGAACCAGTTGCCTCCACAGTTTCAGTCTCTCCAAAAACAGTTGGTGGTGTGAACCAGCCACTGCTAGGGACCCTCCAGAGTGCACACTCACCCTCTGAGCCAACAGGAGCAAGCAAGAGAACGGTGAAGTAAGCCAGGGATAGGTGGAGAGAGCCAGAGAAAGGTGGAGAATGCGAGAGAAAGGTGGAGTGAGCCACGGAAAGGTGGAGTAAGCCATAGAAAGGTGGAACAAGCCAGAGAAAGGTGGAGCAACCCTGGAAACGTTGCAGCAAGCCAGAGAAATGTGGAGCAAGCCAGAGGAAGGTGGAGCAAGCCAGAGAAAGATGGAGCAAGCCAGACAATGGTGGAGCAAGCAAGGGAATGGTGGAGCAAGCCAGAGGAATGTGGATCAAGCCAGAGAAAGGTGGAGCAAGCCAGAGAAAGGTGGAGCAAGCCAGAGAAAGGTTGAGCAAGCCAGAAAAAGGTGGAGCAATCCAAAGAAAGGTGGAGCAAGCCAGAGAAGAAAGAGCAAACCAGGGAAAGGTGGAGCAAGGCAGAGAAGGATGAAGCAAGCCACAGAAAGGTGGAGTCAGCAGGAGAAGGTGAAGAAAGCCAGAGAAAGGTGGAGCAGGCCAGCGAAAGGCGGAGCAAGCCACAGAACGGTGGAGCAAACCATAGAACAGTCGACAAGGCCAGAGAAAGGTGGAGCAAGCCAGGGAAAGGTGGATTAAGCCACAGAAAGGTGCAGCAAGCTAGGGAAAGGTGGAGCAATGCAGAGAACGGTGGAGCAAGCTAGAGAACGGTGTAGCAGGCAAGAGAAAGGCAGAGCAGGGCATAGAAAGGTGGAGTAAGCCAGAGAAAGGTGGAACAATCAAGAGAAAGTTTGAGCAAGCCAAAGATTGGTGGAGCAAGTCAGAGAATGGTGGAACAAACCAGAGAAAGGTGGAGCAAGCCAGAGGTAGGTGGAGCAAGCCATAGAACCTTGAAGCAAGCCAGAGAACGGTGGAGCAAGCCAGAGAAAGGTGGACCAAGGTAGAGAAAGGTGAAGTAAGCCAGAGAACAGTGGAGCAAGCCAGAGAAAGGTGGAGCAAGCTAGAGAAAGGACGAGCAAGCCAGCAAAAGGTGGAGCAAGCCAGATAAGATGGAGAAAGGTAGAGAATGGTGGGGCAAGCCATAGAAAGGTGGAGCAAGCCAGGGAAATGTGGAGCAAGCCAGAGAACGTTGGAGCAAGCCAGGAAAAGGTGGAGCAAGCAAGAGAAAGGTTGGGCAAGTCAGAGATAAGGCGGAGCAAGCCAGAGAAAGAAGGAGGAAGTCAGGGAAAGGTGGAGCAAGTCATAGAAAGTTGGAGCAAGCCAGAGAATGGTGGAACAATTCAGAGAAGGGTGGAGCAAACTAGATAATGGTGGAGCAAGCCAGGGAAAGGTGGAGCAAGCCAGAGAAAGGTGGAGCAAGCCAGGGAATGTGGAGCTAGCCAGAGAAAGGTAGAGCAAGCCAGAGAAAGGTTGAGCAAGCAAGGGAATGTTGGAGCTCGCCTGACAACGATGGAGCAAGCCAAAGAATTGTGGAGCAAGTCAGAGAACTGTGGAGGAAACAAGAGAAAGGTAGAGCAAGCCAGAGAAAGATGGAGCAAGCCAGAGAAGGGTGCTTCAAGCCACAGAAAGGTTGAGCAAGTGAGAGAACGGTGGGGCATGCCAGAAAAAGGTGGAGCTAGCCAGAGAAAGGTGGAGCAAGCCAGAGAAAGGTGGAGTAAGCCAGAGAATGGCGGAAGAAGTCAGAGAACAATGGATCAAACTAGAGAACGGAGGAGCAAGCCAGAGAAAGATAGAGCAAGCCAAGGAAAGGTGGAGTAAGCCAGAGAACGGTGGAGCAAGTCAGAGAACAGTGGAGCAAGCCAGAGAACAGTGGAGCAGGCCAAAGAACGGTTGAGCAAGCCAGAGGAATGTGAAGCAATGCAGAGAAAGGTGGAGCAAGCCAGAGAAAGGTGGAGCAAGCCAGAGAGCGGTGGAGCAAGCTAGAGAATGGTGGAGGAAGCCAGAAAAAGGTGAATCAAGCCCGATGAAGGTAGAGCAAGGCAGAGAACATTGGAGCAAGCCAGAGAACCACGAAGCAAGCTAGAGAAAGGTGAAGCAAGCCAGAGAATGTTAGAGAAAACCAGAGAAAGATGGAGCAAGCCAGAGAATGGTGGAGCAAGTCAGAGAATGGTGGAGCAAGCAAGAGAAAAGTGGAGCAAGCCAGAGAAAGGTGGGGCAAGCCAAAGGAAGGTGGAGCAAGCCAGCGAAAGGTGGAGCAAGTGAAGGAAATGTTGAGCAAGCTAGAGGAAGGTGGAGCAAGCCAGAGAACGATGGAGCAAACCAGAGAAAGGTGGAGCAAGCCAGAGAACAATGAAGCAAGCCAGGGAAAGGTAAAGCAAGCCAGAGAAAGGTGGAGCAAGGCAGGAAATGGTGGAGCAAGCCAAAGAAAGGTGGAGCAATCCAGAGGAAGGTGGAGCAAGCAAGAGAACGGTGCAGCAAGCCAGAGAACGGTGGAGCAAGCCAGAGAATGGTAGAGCAAGCCAGAGAACGGTGGAGGAAGCCAGAGAAAGATGGAGCAAGCAAGAGAAAGGAGGAGCAAGCCAGAGAAAGGTTGTGTAAGGCAGAGAAAGTTGGAGCAAGTCAGAGAACACTGCAGTGTGGCAAGAAAGGTGGAGCTAGCAAGGAAAAGGTGGAAAACGCTAGAGAAAGGTGGAGCAAGCCAGTGAAAGGTGGAGCAAGCCAGATAAAGGTGGAGCAAGCCAGAGAAGGGCGGATCAAGCAAGAGAACGGTGGAGCAAGCCAGAGAACGGTGGAGCAAGCCACATAACGGTAGAGCAAGCCAGAGAACAGAAGAGCAAGCCAGAGAACGGTGTATGCCAGAGAACGGTGGAGCAAGCCAAAGAACAGTGGAGCAAGACAGAGAACAATGGAACAAGCCAGAAGAATTTGGAGCAATGCAGAGAAAGGTTGAGCAAGCCAGAGAAAGGTGGAGCAAGCCAGAGAAAGGTGGAGCAAGCCAGAAGCAATTGAGCAATCTAGACAAAGGTGGAGCAAGCCAGAGAAAGGTGGAGCAAGCCAAATGAAGGTGGAGCAAGCCAGAGAATGGAATAGGAAGCCACAAAATAGTGGAGCAAGCCAGAGAAAGGTGAAGCAAGCCAGAGAAAGATGGAGCAAGCCATGGTATGGTTGGGCAAGTCAGAGAATGGTGGAACAGGCCACAAAACGGTGGAGCAAGCCAGAGAACAGTGGAGCAAGCCACAGAATGGTGGAGAAAGCCAGAAAACATTAGAGCAAGCCAGAAAACATTAGAGCAAGCCAGAGAACCGTTGAGCAAGTCAGAGCATGGTGGAGCAAGCCAGAGAACAGTGGAGCAAGCAAGAGAACTGTGGAGCAAGCCAGAGAACGGTTGAGCAGGCCAGAGAACAGTAGAGCATGCCAGATAATGGTGGAGAAAACCTGAGAATGGTGGAGCAAGCCAGAGAACGATGGAGCAAGCAAGAGAACGGGGGAGCAAGCCAGAGAACTGTGGAGCAAGTCAGAGAACGGTGGTGGAAGTCAGAGAACGGTAGAGCAAACTAAAGAATGGTGGAGTAAGCCAGAGAAACGTGGACCAAAGCAAAGAAAAAGTGGAGCCTGTCAATGCGCCGGATAGCAACAGTCTAGAAAACGGGTCCCGACATCGGAGGCCGCCAACCGCTCTTGGTATTGCAACCAAGATAACATATCACCCTCGAATGAGGGATCCACATTTTAGGTTTGTTTGGTTTGCAACCTCACGAAGACCGCATGTTGGTCTTTAGTGTCTACCTTTAGTTGGACACTCTGTGAGGAGTCTCAAAGGCAAGAAATGTGAATGGATGCATGCAAATTACAGGCTTTTATACTTGCAGAGCTTTGCTAAAACCTCTGCCTCCAGTGGCTCCACTTGAGCCAACCCCAACCTACAGTCCTACTTGGCGCGTCCTTAGACCGCCATGTGCCATTCTCAAGGCAGGCTTTAGTACGCTTCCTAGAAGCTTCCTGTCCCAGTTTTAGCCACAAAAACATTGTGGCCACAACGAATTGAACCCGCGACCTCTTGTTTGACACTCCCGTGCCTATTCAACGAAGCCAAAAAGGTTTGGTTCCTATGATGAGCCACAGGGTACATACCCATTATGGGCAGTGCATTCCTGGCCCATCTCAGAACAGACCAAGGGGACATACTCCATATAGTAGTGCATGCCTTGTCTGTATGTGTAGCTAGCCAACAAGAGAAAGATGGAGCAAGCCAGAGAAAGGTGCAGCAGGCCAGAAAAAGGTAGAGCAGGCCAGAGAAAGGTGGAGAAAGCCAAAGAAAGGTAGGACAAGTCAGAAAATGGTCGACTAAGCCACAGAACAGTGGAACAAGCCAGAGAACAGTGGAGCACGTCAGAGAATGGTGGAGCAAGCCACAGAATGGTGGAGTAAGCCAGACAACGATGGAGCAAGCCAGAGAATGATGGAGCAAGCCATAGAATGGTTGAACAAGCCAGAGAACATTGGAGCGATTCAGAGAATGGTGGAGCAAGCCAAAGAACGGTGGAGCAAGCCAGAGGAAGGAGGAGCAAGCCACACAAAGGTTGAGCAAGCCAGAGAACGGGGGAGCAAGCAAGAGACATGTGGAGCAAGCCAGAGAATGGTGCAGCAAGCCAGAGAGAGTTGGAGCAAGCCAGAGAAAGGTGGAGCAAGCGAGAGAAAAGTTGGGCAAGCCAGAGAACAGTGGAGCAAGCCAGAGAACGGTGGACCAAGCCAGAGAAAGGTGGAGCAAGCGAGAGAACAGTGGAGCAAGCCAGAGAAGAGTGGAGCAAGCCAGAGAATGGCGGAGCAATCCAGTGAACGGTGGAGCAAGCTAGAGAATGGTAGAGCAAGCCAGAGAAAGGTGGAGCAAGCCACAGAACGGTGGAGCAAGCCAGAGAATGGTGGAGCAAGCCAGAGCACGGTGGAGCAAGCCAGAGAAAGGTGGAGCAAGCCAGAGAACGGTGGAGCAAGCCAGAGAATGGTGGAGCAAGCCAGAGCACGGTGGAGCAAGCCAGAGACTGGTGCAGCAAGCCAATGAGCAGTGGAGCAAGCCAGAGAACAGTGGAGCTACTAGAATATGGTGGACCAAGCCACAGAAAGGTGGAGCAAGCCAGAGAATGTAGCAAGCCAGAGAACGGTGGAGCAAGTTAGAGAAAGGTGGAGTTAGCCAAGGAACGGTGGAGCAAGCCGTAGAAAGGTGTAGCAAGCCAGAGATTGGTGGAGCAAGCCACAGAATAGTAAAGCAAGCCAGTGAACGGTGGAGCAAGACAAAGAACACTGGAGCAAGCCGGAGAAAGGTGGAGCAAGCTATAGAAAGGTGGAGCAAGCCCGTGAAAGGTGTAGGAAGCCAGAGAACAGAAGAGCAAGCCAGAGAACAGTGGAACAAGCCAGGGAATGGTGGAGCAAGCCTGAGAACGGTGGAAAAAGCCAGGGAACAGTGGATCAAGCCAGAGAATGGTGGAACGAGCCAGAGAATGGTGGAGCAAGGCAGAGAACATTGGAGCAAGCCAGAGAATGTTGGAGCAAGCCAGAAAACGGTGGAGCAGACCAGAAAAAGGTGGACCAAAGCAGAGGAAAGTGGAGCAAGCTAGAGAAAGGTGGAGCAAGCCAGAGAAAGATGGCGCAGCCCAGAGAAGTGTGGAACAGGCCAGAAAAGAGTGAAGCAAGCCAGAGAAAGGTGGAGCAGGCCAGAGAAAGTTGAAGCAGGCCAGAGAAAGGTGGAGTAACCCAGAGAACGGTGGACCAAGCCAGAGAACATTGGAGCAAGTCAGAGAACGGTCGAGCATGCCAGAGAACAGTGGAGCAAGCCAGAGAAACGTGGAGCAAGCTAGATAAAAGTGGCGCAAGGGAGAGAACGGAGGAGCAAGCCAGAGAAAGGCGGTGCAAGCCAGAGAAAAGTGGAGCAAGCCAGAGAACAGCGGAGCAAGCCAGAGAACAGTGGAGCAAGCAAGAGAATGGTGGAGCAAGCCAGAAAATGGTGAAGCAAGCGAGGGAACAGTAGAGCAAGCCAGAGAACGGTGGAGCGAGCCAGAGAACGGTGGAGCAAGCCAGAAAACGGTCAAGCAAGTCGAAGCATGGTGGAGCAAGCCAGGGAACGGTGGAGAAAGCCAGAGAATAGTGGAGCAAACCAGAAAATGGTGGAGCAAGCCACAGGAAGGTGGAGTAAGCCAGAGAAAGGAGGAGCAAGCCAGACAAGGGTGGATCAATCAAGAGAATGGTCGAGTGAGCCAGAAAATGGCGAAACAAGCCAGAAAATGGTTGAGCAAGCCAGGAACGGTGGAGCAAGCAAGACAAAGGTGGAGCAAGCAAGAGATCAATGGAGCAAGCCACAGAACGGTTGAGGAGGCAAGGAACAGTGGAGCAAGGCAGAGAACGCTGAAGGAATCCGGAGAAGTGTGGAGCAAGCCAGGGAGAGGTGGAGCAAGCCAGTAAACGGTGGAGCAAGTCAGAGAACGGTGGAGCAAGCTAGATAACGGTGGAGCAAGTCGGAGAACGGTGGAACAATCCAATGAACTGTGTAGCAAGCCAGAGAACAGTGGAGCAAGCCAGATAATGGTGGAGCAAGCTAGATAATGGTGGAGCAAGCCAGAGAAAGGTAGATCAAGCCAGAGAACGGTGGAGCAAGCCAGAGAACATTTGCGCAATCCAGAGAATGGTCAAGCAAGCAAGTTAGAACTGGAGCAGGCCAGAGAAAGGTGGAGCAAGCCAGGGAGCAGTTAAGCAAGCCAGATAATGGTGGAGCAAAAGAGAGATCAGTGAAGCAAGTCAGAGAACGGTGGAGCATGCAAGAGAAAGGTGGATTAATCCAGAGAAAGATGGAGCAAGCCAGAGAACGATGGAGCAAGCCAGAGAACTGTGGAACAAGCCAGGGAAAGGTTGAGCAAGCCAGAGAAAGGTGGAGAAAGCCAGAGACAGGTAGAGCAAGCAATGGAAAGGTGGAGCAAGGTAGAGAAAGGTGGAACAAGCCTGAGAAGGGTGGAGCAAGCCAGGGAACGGTGGAGCAAACCTAAGAAAGGTGGAGCAATCTAAAGAATGGTGGAGCAAGCCATAGAAAGGTGGAGCAGGCCAGAAAAATGTGTAGCAAGCTAGAGGAAGGTGCAGCAAGCCAGAGAACAGTGGAGCAAGCCAGAGAATAGAGGAGCAAGCCAGGGAAAGGTGGAGCAAGCCAGAGAAAGATGGAGCAAGCCACAGAAAGGTCGAGCAAGCCAGAGAAAGGGGGAGCAAGCCAGATAAAGGTGGAGCAATCCAGAAAAAAGGTGGAGCAAGCCAAAGAAAGGTAGAGCAAGCCAGAGAACGGTGGAGCACGGCAGAGAAGAAAGCGCAAGCCAGGGAAAGGTGGAGCAAGCCAGAGAAGAATGGTGCAAGCCAGAGAAAGGTGGAGCAAGCCAAAGAAAGGTGGAGCAAACCAGAGAAAGGTGGAGCAAGGTAGAGAAATATGGAGCAAGCAAGAGAAAGGTGGATGAATCCAGGGAAATGTGGAGCAAGCCAGAGAAAGGTGAAGCCAGTAGGAGAAGGCGGAGCAAGCCAGAGAAAGGTGGAGTAGGCCAGGGAAAGGTGGAGCAAGCCAGATAACAGTGGAGCAAACGAGAGAAAGCTGGAGCAAGCCAGGGAAAGGTGGAGTAAGCCAGAGAAAGGTAGAGCAAGCCAAAGAACGGTAGAGCAAGCCAGCGGACGTTGGAGAAAGCCATGTAATTGTGGAGCAAGCCAGAGAACGGTGGAGCAAGCCAGAGAAAGTTGGAGCAAGCCAGAGAACAATGGATCAAGCCAGAGAGCGGTTCAGCAAGCCAGAGAAAGGTGGAGCGATCCAGAGAAAGGTGCAGCAATCCAGAGAAAGGTAGAGCAAGCCAGGGAAAGGTAGAGCAAGCCAGAGAAAGATGGAGCAAGCCAAGGAAAGGTCGTGCAAGCCAGAGAAACGTGGAGCAAGCTAGAGAAAGGTGGAGCAAGCCAGGGAAAAGGTCGACCAATCCAGAGAAAGGTGAAGCAAGCCAGAGAAAGGTGGAGCAAGCCAAAGAAAGGTGGAGAAACACAGAGAAAGGTGGAGCAAGCCAGAGAAAGGTGAAGGAAGCCAGAGAAAGGTAGAGCACGCCAGAGAACGGCTGAGCAATTGAGAGAAAGGTGGAGAAAGCTAGAAAAGGGTGGAGCAAGCTAGGGAAAGTTGGAGCAAGCCAGAGAAAGATGGAGCAAGCCAGGGACAGGTGGAGCAAGCCAGAGAAAGTGGAGCAAGACAAGGAAAGGTGGAGCAAGCCAGAGAAAGGTAGGGCAAGACAGAGAACGGTGGAGCAAGCCATGGAAAATTGGAGCAAGCAAGAGAAAGGTTGAGCAAGCCAGAGAATGGTGAAGCAAGAAAAAAAACATGGAGCAAGCCAGAAAACGGTGGAGCAAGCCAGAGAAAGGTGGTGCAACCCAGGGAAAGGTGGAGCAAGCCACAGAAAGGTGGAGCAAGCCAGAGAAAGCTGGAGTCAGTGAGAGAACGGTGGAGAAAGTAAGGAAAAAATGGAGCAAAATAAGGTGGAACAAGCCAGAGAATGGTGGATCACGCCAAAAAAAGGTGGAGCAAATCAGAGAACGGTGGAGCAAGCCAGAGAAAGGTGGATAAAACCAAAAACAATAGAGCAAGCCAAAGAAAGGTGGAGCAAGCAGGAGAAAGGTGGAGCAATTCAGAGAACGGCGGAGCAAGCCAGAGAAAGGTGGAGCAAGCCAGAGAACAGTGAAGCAAGCCAGAGGAAGGTGGAGCAAACCGGAGAATGGTGGAGCAAGCCTGAGGCCATGGAGGAAGCCAGAGAAAGATGGAGCAAACGAGAGAACGATGGAGCAAGCCAGAGAATGGTTGAGCAGGCCAGAGAAAGGTGGAGCAATCCAGAGAAAGGCAGAGCAAGCCAGAAAAAGGTGGAGTAAGCCAGGTAAATCTGGAGCAAGCTAGAAAACGTTGGAGCAGGCCAAAGAAAGGTTGAGCAGGCTACAAAATAGTAGAGCAAGCCAGAGAAAGGTGGAGCAAGGCAGCGAAGGTTGGACCAAGCTAGAGAAAGGTGGAGCAAGCCAGAGAAATGTGGAGCACGTCCAAGAACGGTGGAGCAAGCCAGAGAAAAGTGGAGCAAGCCAATGAAAGGAGGAGCAGGCCAGAGAAGGGTTGAGCAGGCCAGAGAGTGGTGGAGCAAGCCAGAGAACAGTGGAGCAAGCAAGAGAAAGGTGAAGCCAGAGAAAGTTAAAGCAAGCGAGAGAACAATGGAGGAAGCCAGAGAATGGTGAAACAAGCCAGAGTAAGGAGGAGAAAGTGAGAGAAAGGTGGAGCAAACCAAAGGAGGGTGCAGCAGGCCAGAGAGAGGTGGAGCAGTCCAGACAAAGTTGGAGTACGCCAGAGAGCGGTGGAGCAGGAGAGAGAAAGGATGAGTAGGCCAGAGGAAGGTGGAGCAAGTCAGAGAATGGTGGAGCAAGCTTGAGAACGGTGGAGCAAACAGAGAACGGTGGAGCAAGCCAGAGAAAGGTGGGGCACGCCAGAGAAAGGTGGAGCAAGCCTGAGAACGGTAGATTGAGAGTAATAAAACGGTCGAGCAAGCCAGAGAAAGGTGGATCAAGCCAGAGCAAGGTGGAGCATGCAAGGGAAAGGTGGAGCAAGCAACAGAAAGATGCAGCAAGCCAGGGAAAGATGGATCAAGCCAGAGAAAGATGGAGCAAGACAAAGGAAGGTGGCACAAGCCAGGGAAAGGTGGAGCAATCTAGAGAAAGGTGAAGCAAGCCAGAGCAAGGTGGAGCAAGCCACAGAAAGGTGGAGCAAGCCAGAGAAAGGTCGATCAAGCCAAGGAAAGGTGGAGCAAGCCAGAGAAAGGAAGAGGAAGCCAGAGAACAGTGGATAAATCCAGAGAAAGATGGAGCAAGCCAGAGAAGGGTGGAGCAAGCCAGGGAAAGGTGGAGCAAGCCAAAGAAAGATGAAGCAAGCCAGGGAAAGGTGGAGCAAGCCAGAGAAAGGTTGAGCAAGCCAGGGAAAGGTGCAGCAAGCCAGAGAAGGGTGAAGCAAGTCAAAGAACAGTGGAGCAAGGCAGGGAAACGTTGACCAAGCCAGAAAAAGGTTGAGCAAGTCAGAGAATAGTGGAGCAAGCCAATAAACATGGAGCAAGCTAGAGAACGGTGGAGCAAGCCAGAGAGAGGTGGAGCAAGGCAGAGAAAGGTGGAGCAAGCCAAATAAGGGTGGAGCAAGCCAGAGAAAGGTGGAGCAAGTGAGAGAACGAAAGAGCAAGTCAGAGAAAAGTTGAGTGAGCCACGAAAGGTGGAGCAAGCCAGAGACAGATGGAGGAAGCCAGAGAACGCTGGAGCAAGCCAGAGTACAGTGAAGCAAGTCAGATAACAGTGGAGCAAGCCAGAGAAAGGTGGAGCACGGCAGGAAAAGGTGAAGCAAGCCAAAAAAAGGTGGAGCAATCCCTAGGACAATGGAGCAAGCCAGATGACGGTGGAGCAAGCCAGAGAATTTTGGAGCAAGCCATAAAAAAGGTGGAGCAGGCCAGAGAAAGGTGGAGCAAGCCAGCAAAGGGTGGAGCAAGCCAAAGAAAGTTGGAGCAAGCCAAAGAAAGGTGGAGCAAGCCAAAGAACAGTGGAGCAAGCCAGAGAAAGGTGGAGCAAGCCAGTGAAAGGTGGAGCAGGCTAGAAAAGGGTGGAGCAGGCCAGAGAACGAGGGAGCAAGCCAGAAAGAGGTGGAGAAATCCAGAGAACCGCAGAGCAAGCCAGAGAATAGTGGAGAAATCCAGAGAAATGTGGAACAAACCAAAGGACGGTGGATCAAACAACAGAAATTTGGAGCAAGCCAGAGAGAGGTGGAGAAAGCCACAGAATGATTGAGCAAGCAAGAGAATGGTGGAGCAAGCCAGAGAACTATGGAGCAAGCTAGAGCACGGTGGAGCATGCCAGAGAACGGTGGAGCAAGCCAGAGAAATGTGGAGCAAGCCAGAGAAAGTTGGGGCAAGCTTGAGAACGGTGGAGCAAGCCAGAGAAAGGTGGAGCAAGCCAGGGAAAGGTAGAGCAAGCGAGAGAAAGGTGGAGCAAGAAAGAAAACAGTACAGCATGCCAGAGAACCATGGAGCATGCCAGAGAACGGCAGAGCAAGCCAGAGAAAGGTGGAGCAAGCCAGAGAGAGGGGGAGGAAGACTCAGAAAGGTGGAGCAAGCCAGAGAAAGATGGAGAAAGCCAGGAAAAGGTGTTGCAAGCCAGAGAAAGGTGGAGCAAGCCAGAGAAAGGTGTAGCAAGCCAGGGAAAGGTGGAGCAATCCAGAGAAAGTTGAATCAAGCCAGAGAAAGGTAGAACAAGCCACAGAAAGGTGGAGCAAGCCAGAGAAAGGTGGAGCAAGCCAGAGAAAGGTGGAGGAAGCGAGAGAAAGGTGGAGCAAGCCAGAGAACGGTGGAGGAATTCAAAGAAATATGGATAAAGCCAGTGAAGTGTGGAGCAAGCCAGGGAAAGGTAGAGCAAGCCAGAGAAAGATGGAGCAAGCCAAGGAAAGGTGGAGCAAGGAAGAGAAAGGTGGAGCAAGCCATGGAAAGTTGGAGCAAGCCAGAGAAAGGTGGAGCAAGCCAGAAAATGGTGGAGCAAGCCAGGGACAGGTGAAGCAAGCCAGACAAAGGTTGAGCAAGCCAGAGAATGGTGGAGCAAGCCAAAAAAGATGGAGCAATCCAGAAAATGGTGGAGCAAGCCAGATAAAGGTAGAGCAAGCCAGGGAAAGGTGGAGCAAGCCACTGAAAGATGCAGCAAGCCAGGGAAAAGTGGAGCAAGCCAGAGAAATTTGGAGCAAGCCAGAGAACGGTGGAGAAATCCAGGGAAATATGGAGCAAGCAAGAGAAAGGTGGAGCAAGCCAGAGAATGGTGGAGCAAGTCAAAAAATGTGAGGCAAGCCAGAGAATAGTGGAGCAAGCCAGAGAAAGGTGTAGCAAGGAAAGGAAATGTAGAGCAAGCCAAAGAAAGGTGGAGCAAACCAAGAAAGGTGGAGCAAGTAAATGACAGTGGAGCAAGCCAGAGAAAGGTGGAGAAAGCATGTGAAAGGTGGAGCAGGCCATAGAAGGGTGCGCTGGAATGTTGATGTCAACACTGACCAGCTCCTCGGATAATCCGAGCTCCGGAAAAGGTTCAGGTCCCGCACCGGACCTGTGGGAACCACCTCAACAAATGGATTTTCAGTCACAATTAACGATCCTTTGGCAAGCCGCCCTAATAACTGCAATCAGGTCGCAACTGTGTTGGGGTAAATGAAAAGAAGCCGTTCCTTTGGTTTTGTCCTCTTTTGTACTATGTTACTGTGGATTTTTTTCCCTAAAAGATAACCAGAACAGTTCTTCCATCCTATTCCCCTTTGATTCCGTGGCTTCGCCGTCCTGTTTTCGCTTTGGTCACAGCTCGCCCATCTTGCGTTCACCAACCACTCTCACATTGCAGCTCTTCACTCCTTCACTCTCGTTCCTTTGCTCAAGCACCTGCCAACCCATCACTCACTTCGCTCTTGCTATCTCTCTCAACCAGCGCCCGTCTACCTCGCACCTTCGGTACCTTGCCCTTTCTCAAGCTCTACACCTAACTCCTTGGGACCCCCATGCACCTTTCCGCCTCTGTCATCCTGCTGATGAAGCTCCATTTGCTCTGCTTCTTCTGCCTGCTTCTACTACTGCCGTCCCAGCTCTTGCATTCTTCTGACATGGTATCAGAGCATCAGGCAACATCTCCTGGTACCCGGTGACCCAGTCATTGCTTCATCACCACCACTACTTTGCTCCTCCTTCCAGCATTCATCTGCCGCCACCACCAACACTTCGCGTTCCTCGGCTTTGTCAGCAGCTGTCATCAGCAGCTTTGCCTGAATTGCTCCTCACGCTAGACAGACAACTTTCTCTCTCGATCCAATGCTGCACCCACTGCGCGCCCGTGGTCAACGATCAGTGATCCATCAACAACAGCCGCAAGCAGCTCTCGAGTCGCCACCTCGAGCCGTCATCTTCCTGGAAGCTTCCTGCCACCCACCACCTGTCACCTCTCATCATCTCAGCCTCCGCAAGTGCTTCCGCTTTCCTCATCCTCTTCATCTGCTGCATCTACTCCATCCACCCCATCCACCTCAGCTTTCTTGCATTCATCATCTCGAGCCACCCTCTCGCACCGCCTCTGCTCATCGTCAGCAATAGTAGACAGCCTTTTGCCATCAGGATATCGAACACCACCAGTCTTCCTGCCCATCAGTCTCATGCCAACTGGGGAACAAGCTGCCACTCTCCTGACATCCACGGACCGGCCTCACTACCCACCACACGACTTGCTCTACTGCAGCCGACTTCCTCTTGCTGTCAGGATATCGGGCATCGCCAGTCTTCCGACTCGTTGATCTCGGGCCAACTAAGGAACAAGCCGTCACTCTCGTGACAACATAAGAACCTGGTTGCCTTGCTCTGTGTCCAGTGCTGCTAACTTCATCAGCATCATCTTCTGCCTCCATCATCAGCAATAATCAGCATCTGCTGCCAGCACAAGGATCTGTACGATCTAGCTGCCCACTTTGCAGCTCTCTCCACCCACGTCGAAAGCAGTTTTCTTGCAGCGCGTCGGCCTGTGCCTTCCCCTTGCCGCATTCTACTCCCCTACTTTGCAGCGCACGAGGTTTTGTCCCTGCGTCCACTCTCCCATCAGTTACCTTTTTGCCATCATCGGTTTCATCATCTGCTCGGCAAACGAGTCCGCCCGGTCGCATTGCCTGTTCCACGATGACCTGCGCCCACGCTGAAACTTTTGCAACGTACGTGGATTTGCCCCTGTGCCCACTCCGTCATCATGTGATCATCCGCTCCCGCATCATTCTTTGCTCGGCAATCCCCGTCGCATTACCCGTTGCGCAACGACCTGCACCCACGCGGAAATCTTCCGCAGCACACATGGTTTTGCCCCTGCGCCTACTCCCTTGTCAAACAGTTGACGCCTCCTGTTATACCCTTTTCCACCATCAGCCGGAATTGGGTCTGACAGCAGGCAGGGTTTAGCTCTCGGTCACGGTTCATACTGCGCTATTCATTTCACGTTCTACGTTGATCGTTTTCTGAGTTTTTTCCCGCGTATTCTCACTCTCACTTACTCGACGAATTATTCACCGTATGATACGGGAAATAGGTCACACATGTCCCTGATTCTAACAAGTCACCAACGATTAGTTAAAATCTGCGACTATACTAGTTTCGTTCACCAGCGTCCTACCATTGGCGAGCAATCATCCACCATATGACACCAATTTTGCTAACACACTCCCTCCTAATGTCATGTATAGAGTGAGCTGAACGTCAACATGGTTATTCCAACCATATTCCTTCTCACCATTTCACCACTGACAGGCAATCATTCACTGGATGAGATGATATCCATCAAACTATCCTACCGACGAAAACAAAGCAATGTGAACAATCAAACTTGGTTACTCTTAGTCCATGAACACACACACATGCAGCATCCCTCCACTGGACATGCAATCCCTCCTCTATGCGTCACCCAACAGCATGCGCAAACCGTAGGCCTCCTGAGTCGACGGATCGTCGGTCGGAGCTGGTTCCTGCAAGAACACAGTGCGGCTCACGCCGCCTTGCTTGCTCGTCCGCGGGGCAGCGTGACGCAACTCCAGCGATCCGCTCACGCGTCGACCTGCATGAGAACTGACGCGCGTCAGGTCGTGTTCCCGCAGACGGAAGAGCTCTTGTTGATACCGCTGGTAGGCCCGGAACGCCTCGGCCCGTTCTTCAGCAGCTTTGACGGCACGTCCTCTGACATCACGGGCCACCTCCTGCCAACTCTCCACAGGGCGGGGTTCGTCGTCACGGGGAAGTCTCCGGAGCCACGGTTGCCAGAACTGTTCCAGGGCCCCACCAGCGGGATGATGCAGCCATTGCATCACTCCCAGGACTGTCCGTGCGCCCAGCCGATGAGGTACATTGCAGCAGCTGCAGATGGCGTAGAAAGTCACCGGCGAGTCCCGGGCGGCTCTGCTCGAGCTGGGCGGCCGGAGCTCCCGCGGGAATTCAGGACCAACCCATGACGGCTCTGTTGTATGTTCTTAGGAAGCGGCCTTCCCATCCGGGAATGGTTGCACACTCACGCACACACACACACGCACTCACACACACGCACTCACACACACTCACACGCATTCACATGCACTCTGCCTACTCTAACTTCTCTACTCTTGCTTGTCGCGAGACGGGACACGGGTCCCGCTCGACGGTCTGGATTTGACTGAGGGGCAGCAATCTCTCAATCGTGCTGGTGGCCGTTAGACTCGTCTCCCACCCCGGGACCGGGTCAGGAGTCGGTCGTGGAGCACTCGATTCAGCGCCACTGGCATCGGGTCCACGCGTCTTAACGGTCTTCAGCGTCAGCAGTCAGTCGGTCATTTACTCGACAAAGAGACAGCAGCCGAGTCTCCTCCTGTTCTCCTTCTCTTATCCTTCGCGTGATCCTTCCCAGACCTCCCCTCCCCGCTGGCTGGCCCCTTTCACGGCTCGCACATCAAAACGCCCTTGGATAAGGCGTCTCGGGTTCCGCTCCTCTCTTCAAGGTTCGGATGTGGCCCCGTTACCATCAAGCCAGCCTCGGGCCGCTTTCCTTTCCTCTCAGCAGGTCTGGTCGGGTTCCGGTGTCCACCGCAATATCTTCCTTCGCGCCCCGTCACTCCCCGGAGTCAAACTGCTTCTTTCGTATCTTCTTTTCCTCGGTCGATGGTCGTCGGATCATCCATCGACCGTTCTCTCGGATCCTGACCCCAGTCCTTCCTTGCTTCCCCCCTTTTCCGGTGGATGAACAAAACACCGTTAACACTGTTATACCCTACTTCCGCAAAACAAGCTGGACGTCCTCGTCCATCCATCCTCCTTCCTTGTTTCGTTCATCCGCCCTCTCCCTTCCGGTGCATCATTCGCCGCCTGGTTGGTACTCTCGTCTCCTCCCCGGCGCAGGCTCCTCAGTCCCCTGTTCTGGTGACGAGTACTCTTCCTCTGCCCACCTCGTCCTCTCCATTCCATCCAACTCTCGGTGGGGCCTCTCCTGCCGTATCCTTTCTTTCCGTGCCTTGGGGCTCTGATGTAGGGTCATCCTGCGCTCTCCTTCTCCTCTCCCTTCTTCCTGCCGCTCCTGCAATCGCCACGCTGCTTCCCTCTGCCTTGCCTGCACCCTCCGCCTTGCCTCATCACTCTCCTCGCAGGGCATGCAGAGAGGCCCATCCAGCCCCATTTGAGCATTCCTGTAGCGGCTGGTGCATGAGAGGTGCACTCGTTGGTGACAGCTGATACAGTGCCACCTGCGGATACGCACTGGGCCTCTACATGTGGCGCACGGCTCGCTGCACGAGGTTGTGCAACGGAGGCATTGATCCAACGTAATGCGCCCCCCATGATGTAGCCTCCTCTCTCCCACCTTCTTCACACATTCGCTGTGTGAGAAGCATCCACACTTTTCACACCATGGAGTCACCCCTCTCAACTCTCTGAAGCAGCCGGGGCAATCCCCCTCGGCCGTGCCCGTACGCGGTCGCACCCAACAACTGCTGCAGTTGTCCCGTCCATCGTCGTTTGTCTTGATACAAGCTGCGTGTGCGGCGTGCTTACAGTAGTCACACCTCCCATGTGGAGCCTCCAGTCGCCTCCTGCATCCACAGCATATGATTCCTGCCTCAGCATTGTGTTCTCGTCCCAGCATGACCCCGACTTCCATGGGAATCCCCTGCTTGATCTTCTCGCAGGATACACAGTTCCAACCTCCTTCTCCGTCCACCGCTCCGCACTCCTCATGCATATGGTGTTTGCAACGCCCGCATTGTCAAGCAGGTGGGTACACCCTCTTCTCGCACCATAGACAGCTGCCGGCACGGGGTGTCTTTCCTCCCTCCAGCTCCTTTCTTGCACCTGTGCCCCTCGTGTCCCTTTCCCCCGCTGCACTGCTCCCGATCCACCTTCCTCCTGTGGCCCCTGCTCCTGCCGCAACTTCCCTGCTCCCACTGCCTTGCCCCGCCTTTGCTTCAGTTGTGGGCCTCTTCGTCCCCTTGCTCCCCTCTGACTCCGTCACTAGTCCAGCTCTCCCGCTCCATGGGCTTCGTGCAAGCCACGCGCCTTGCACTCCTGCAGGTGGCCTTCGCAATTCTCCTGATGCGGGTCTTCTTGCCGGCAGAGGATACTGTGGGTCTCTGTCTGCCCTTCTCCCCCTCTGTTGTCCTCCTGAGGCATGGGTTTGGTCCCATCGTCGTGCCGGTGCATCACTGGCCAGAGCACTGAGCCGTCCTCTTAGTCCGGTGTGTCCGGGGGCCATCACTCCTTGCTCGACTCCGGCTTCCCGTCCTTGCTGCATCCTGCCTGGTGCACTTGGCATATCTGAATGCCGGGCCGGTCGATCATCCGCCGATCTTCGCGGAGCTAGTGGCCCGGGCATTGCCGACGGCGGTTTGTCTCTAAAGAGACACCATTGCGGCGTCGCCATCAACGCCTCATTCACCATGGTCAGCACCTTCCTCCTTACCTTGGGGACATCCCTGTTCCTCAGTGCCCTCATGGTCAGCACCGCCTTCCGAGCCGCCACTCCCTCTGGTCCTGGCAATGCCACTGCATTGCGGTAGAGTTGTTCCACGGGTGGGTGTCCGCGAATGACCGCGACACTTCTGTCTCCCTCGTGCCCTGTGGTTCCTTCCTCTCTTGCTGCTTCTGGTCTCGTGCCCGTGCTTCAAGGAGTCATAGCCTTGCGACACATCTGTCGCATTGATGTCCCACCCCAGGGAGCATCTGCCCGTAGGGCCGATGGAGCGGCTGGTGACATCCTTCACACCATTCGGTGGCGTTGTGATTGCCGCAATCGGTACAGTATAGTCGCCATTCCTCCCCTATCACCTGCCAACCTCCCTTTCCCTGCTCCCCTTTTTCCTTTTGCATCCTCTCTTTCAACTCCGGTGTGCAAGCTGGATAGACGTGCACTGCCTTCTACTGCAGCAGTTCCTCGTCTCTACATACATAGTGGAGAGCCACCCCGCAATTGTAGCAGCGCTTCTTTTGCGTCCTCACCCGCCGATCGCATTTCCCACATTCCTCCGTTTTATTCACCCCAGGGATGCTTCGTTCTAGCCCAGCTGCTTGTCTGCCCTCCTTGCCCATCTCCTTCTCCTGTTTCACCAATCTCTGGATGCAGCCCTTGCAATGCCGTCCCAATTCCGGGATTTCGGTTCCACACTTGCGGTGGAGGGGTGCTTTGCATTCGTAGCACCAGGTTGCCTCCAGGCGGTCGTGCGGCTCCCGGCAATCTTGGCACCTTTCAATCTAGGGCTTAGGTGCAGGTCTGTTTCTTCTACTGTCCTCTTTGTCTGCCCTTGCTAGCATGATGGGTGCACACTTCTTGCAACCTATCACCTTCCGCCGTGTCCGCACCTTCGGGTCCTGGCAAGCTGCATGTACTGGATACCTGCATACGAAGCAACGAAATATGGTAATAGCGTCCATCAGCTCCTCACAGTTGCCACAGGGTTCCTTCTCCTCCTATGGCATACTGGATTTCCTAGCCGCAATCCCGTACCTCGAGCGGATCTTTTCCTCCTCCTGCTCCTTCTGCAACTCCTCTTCGCTTTCCACTCCCATGCTTTCCTTCAAATTTACCGCACACGCCTCGCACATCTTAATGTTGTGCACGATGTCCAGGTCGAGGTCGCAGCATGCCACATGTAAGCCAGCCTTGCATCCCTCATACACCACCTCCCCTTCAGCTGCCACCGGATTCTTACAGGTTGCACACAATCACCAAACCACCTCTTCCTCTCCTTCCTCTTCTTCCTGATCATGCGTCTCAATGCTTACTTTGAGCTCCTCACCCTGCTGCTGCTCTGACCTCCTTTGTGCTTCTAGCCGGGAGCTCGTTGGCCATAGGGATCTATCATTCAGGGGCAACGGCTCCCACCTTGGAGGAGGGGCATTTAGCAAACTGAGGTGCTCTTCTTGCATTAGTGGAGGTTCCCCTTCCTTCCCTTCTTCTTTTACGTCTCTTCTCTGCTTCTTATTCTCCAACCTGGCCTCCTGGAGTCCCTTTCGCTTCCTCCTTCGTGGCTTTTCTTGCTGCTCTGCTGCTGCTGCCGATGGTGCTAGCGCTTCGGGCGCCGCACGTGATATAACTGCCACAGAAGGCAGCACCTCTTTGTCCCGCTGCTCCGCTGCTGCTGCCGATGGTGCTGGCGATTTGGGCGCCGCACGGGGTGTAGCTGCTGCAAGAGGCATCACCTCCTTGTCTCGCTGCTCTACTGCTGCTACCAATGGTGCTGGCGCTTCGGGCGCCGCACGGGGTGAAGCTGCTGCAAGAGGCAGCATCTCCTTGTCCCACTGCTCTACTGCTGCTGCCGATGGTTCTGGCGCTTCGGGTGCCGCACCGGATGCAGCTACTACAAGAGGCAGTGCCTCCTTGTCCTGCTGCTCCGCTGCTGTTGCCGATGGTGCTGGCGCTTCGGGTATCGCACCGGGTGCAGCTGCTACAAGAGGCAGCACCTCCGTGTCCCGCTGCTCTGCTGCTGGTGCTGATGGTGCTGGCGCTTAGCGCGCCGCACGGGGTGTAGCTACTACAAGAGGCAGCACCTCCTTATCCCGCTGCTCTACTGCTACTGCCGATGGTGCTCGCGCAACGGGCACTGCACGGGGTGCAGCTGCTACAAGAGGAAGCACCTCCTTGTCCCGCTGCTCTACTGCTGCTACCGATGGTGCTGGCGCTTCGGGCGCCGCACCGGGTGTAGCTACTGCAAGTGGCAGCATCTCCGTGTCCCGCTGCTCTGCTGCTGCTGCCGATGGTGCTAGCGCTTCGAGCGCCGCACCGGATGCAGCTGCTGCAAGAGGTAGCACCTCCTTGTCCCGCTATTCTGCTGCTGCTAGCGATGGTGCTGGCGCTTCGGATGCCGCACCGGGTGCAGTTGCCGCAAGAGGCAGCGCCTCCTTGTCCCGCTGCTCCGCTGCTGCTGTCGACGGTGCTGGTGCTTCGGGCGCCACACCAGGTGCAGCTACTACAAGAGGCAGCACCTCCTTGTCCCGCTGTTCTGCTGCTGCTGCCGATGGTGCTGGTGCTTCGGGCGCTACACCGGGTGCAGCTGCCGCAGAAGGCAGCACCTCCATGTCCCGCTGCTAGGATCTGCCAGGGTGCACTCTGGATTTTGTTGCGGCCGACAGCAATAGACTTAGGCTATATTCAGCGATTTTGTTGCTGGCGATGTAGGTTGGTCATTCGTCGTGCGAGGCATCATTGCGGCATGTGTCCGCTGTGTCGGCCTTTGTCGTGTGGCTGTCGTTGCTGCACCAGGTGTCGTTCTGAGACACTGGTGTGCCTGTTCTGGTTCTGATCCTTGTTGCGATTCCACTTGGATCCTGGTTCTGGACCGCCTGGTAGGGAGCTTATCGTTTCCAGCCCGACGTCGCTTCTTGGTGATGTCCTCCTCTGTCGCGGCATGTTCTACCCTTGTCTCTACTGTCCTTTCTTGCTGCTCTTGTTGTTGTGATGTTGCGCTCATCCCAGCTTCTTGCTCGTGTGCTTGCTGTGCCGGGGACGGCATCCCAATATCCAACGAAGCAAGCCGGGTCCCCCCGGCCACAAGTCCGGGCGTAGCAGCCGCAAGGATCGTAGTTGTAGTGATGGGTGGGGGAGGGCGGTGTGGGCGGTGGGGAGACTGGGGCACGCCAGCAATCGTGGCTGCCACTTCCTCCACATCGTCGTCGGTACCAACACGGGGCGGGTGTCGTCCGGCTGCGAGAGTCTACCAACGGACTGGGAGCTTCTCGAGTCGCTCACGGCGGACCATGATGTTGGAGGTGTGGCGGCCCTTGAGCCACACATAGACCCCGTCTACCGCCCACACCTGGTAGCATTGGTCCAAGAGTGTCGCCTCATTGTGTCTCGCCTTACCCACCTCCTCTTGTCTTGGTCGCACACCGTCGCCGACCTGGAAGTCATCGATCATGAGGCCAGCGTTGGCACAGTCCACCCCACGCTGTGCTGCGACAGATCCCCGCGTTTGAGCTTCTTAGAGGCACCTTTGAAGCCAGGCGCCCCGTTGGCTCATGAATTCCACCTCGTCAGCGACAGTTGCGTCTTCTTCCCGTGGCGGTACTGGGACGTTCGGCATGAGCGGCAGAGTAGTCATGGTCCAATGTTGTTGTCCGTGTCGTAGCATGTAGGGTGAGAAGCTGGTAGAGGAATGAGGGGTGATGTTGTATCCATACACGACGTCTTCCACCTGCTCATCCCAGGGTGCATTGTCGTCAGATAACTTCCGGATAGTCTGCGTGATTGCCCCGTGCATCCGCTCAACCTGCCCTTGCGCTTGTGGTCGGTATGGTGCCCCATTCTCAATTTGAATGTTGAAGTATACCGCAACCTCTGCAAACGTCCCTGCAAAGTGCGAGCCATTGTCGCATTGTATGACTTTGCATCCTCCACCTCGATAGATGACTTCTTCCTTCAGGAACGCTATGGCATGTGCCGCGTCAGCCTTGGGAACCGCCCGTGCCATGACCCACTTGGTGACGTGGTCGATGCCGAGAATCCAGTACATGTTCTTGCGTTGGGTGGGGCGGAGAGGACCGTGGAATTCGATTACGACCCTCTCCATTGGAGCGCCGAGGCGGGTGCACACAAAACGCCTTGGCTGCCTTGGCTGCCTTGGCTGCCTTGGCTGCCTTGGCTGCCTTGGCTGCCTTGGCTGCCTTGGCTGCCTTGGCTGCCTTGGCAGCTCTAGCAACCTTCGAATTCCTAGTCTTGGCTGCATCTGCTGCCGATGCAGCAGCTGCTCCACTTGAACGTACAACATCGTCGTCACCACTCTCCTCTTGTCCTCCATCCTCGTCACCTCCAACTCCCTTTTCCCCTGTATCCCCTTCCTCTTCTCCAACTGCACCTTCCTCTCCTGTCACATCTCCAACTCCCACCCCCGTCCCATCTCCGACGTCCGAGCCTCCCTCTCCAGCACCCTCCCCAGCCTTGTCTCCATCCACTCCCACCTCCCCCGTTGCAGCAGCAGCTGCCACACTCCCTCCCTCCTCCAGCAGGCTCTCCACTTCCTTCCTCGTTCGAACCGCCCTTGCAAAAGAGGGCGGGTCTTCCCCAGCCGCCTCCAGCGCTGTCATGGTCACGGAATGCTGCTGCTGCTGCTCACCACCGTCCTCCTCAGCTTCACCCTCAACATAGATTTCCTCCTCCTCCACCATTTCCTCATCAGAACTATCATCAGCTGCCCCGCCTTCTCCTTCTTCCTCCTCCTCCACATCCACCACAAGCTCACCGTCCTCCTCACTCTTCGAGTCGTCGGGCACCGTGAACTTGATGGGCTTGCACCGCCTCCCACTTGCCTTGTTCTGACGGCGCAGCCTCACGTTGCAACGCACCAGCATCTCCAGCGTGCTGACGTTAAGACGGTTGCGGCGTGGAGTGTGAATTAGCTGGTGGGTGGAGAAGACACGCTCGAAGTCAGAGGAGGCGCACGGCTGAGAGAGAACCTTGATGGCAAACGCGCGGAGGGTGGGAAGGTGCGCCAAGTGGAGTGACGCCCATTCGTATGGTGCCAGTGCCAACGACACCACCGTTGCCACAGCCGCCCGCGCCTTGTCACTCAGGCGCTTCGTGGTGAGGGCGATGATGTCAACAATGACACGTCCGAGCTGGAAAGCCTCCAGCTCCTTCTGCAGCTCATCCTTCTTCTGCTCAGGCACAAGCGCATCCACCACTATGGACCAAGCCGTGACCATGTCAACCTCACCCCCAAGGTCATTGCCAAAGTGGTGCGGGTGCACGCGGTGCGCAGCAGCATACAGCGGGCAGCTCATGTCAGCAGTCCAGCGGGCTTGCAGGCGCTGCATAGCATGCTTCACAGGCACAGCAGCAACCTTTGCTGGCTTGCGCCCACGAGGGCGCGACAGTGCAGCAAGGTCGCTCATGCAATCAAGCAACCCTTCATGTATCTCGGCCGCCACCCCTCCCGGCGTGTCAGCAATGTGCAGCACGGTCACCAACGGTGTCAACAAATCTCTCAGCTGGGGAACCTGTAGCCAAAACATGTGGCAGCGCACAAGACCTCTCACAGCCTTCTTGCGTGCCTTGAACATCCCATCCCGCTGACTGCCCATGCCCGCCCAGCACTCATGGTTGACCAGCTTCAACAGAAATGGACGCATGTCTAGCAGGCGCTACAGCATGGAGTATGCATATGCAAAACGCGTGTCGCATTTGGCGTGCAAGACCCGCCCACCCGACTGGTGCTTCAACCAGGTCCGTGGCATGTTGTTGTTGCAAAAAAACGTGACAACCTTCTCAGCCTTGGACAAGATTGCCGGCCCCCACTCTGTCTTGCCAATGTCCTTCATGACAAGGTCACAGTTGTGTGCACAGCAGCCTTGCCAGAGGACTTTTGGATACTTCCCTGCCAGGTCTTGGAATGCGCGTTTGTTGACTGTTGTGTTGTCGCAGACAACGGACACCACGTGCTTGACACCGACCGCCTCCACCGCCTCCTCAATCATGGCCCCCATGTGGGATGCATTGCGGGTCTTCCCACTGGCATCACGTGAAAGCACGTGACAGGTACCCTTGGCGTTTACAGCCATCGCATTGTAGATTCGACGCTGCTGCAGATCCGCCCACTCGTCCACGGCAATTGTGATGCCATAAATGGGCCAGGCTTGCTTCAGCGACGCATCCTTGACCTCTAGCTTCTGGTCCAATGCTGGCAGTATGTCACTCACGACAGTACCTTAGCTTGGAAGGCGAAATGAGCTATTGGTGCTTCGGCCAGTGCGCACCACCTTGTTCAGCAGCGGCTCACGTGAGAAGCTGATTGGGTACGCAGCACAGGCCATGAGCTTGACTATCGCCATCTGGCAGCTCTTGTTCCCGGCTGTCTCACAATGTGGCCTCATGGACGTCTGAACCATACCAGCCATCCGGTTAACATCCACCAGCCGAACAGTTTGCGGCTACTGCTGGTACAACTGCCGCTGCTGTTGGTACGCCGGCGACTGCTGCTGGTACGCCGGCGGCTGCTGCTGGTACACCTGTGGCTGCTACTTGTACACCTGCTGTTGCTGGTACAGCTGCTGCTGCTGCTGCTGCTGCTGCCCACGAAGGTCTGCTGCTCTGAGGAGTGCTTTGTCTTGCTGCCGCTTTATCTGTTGGTCAATGGAGCTCATGCTAGCAGAATCCATGCCAGGGCCGGCACCAGCTGCATCACCCTCATCATCTCCACTTGGTAGGCCAGCTCGGCGCAGAGTCTCCTGTCGTTGCAAGCTCTCCGCCAAGTTAACACATTTCACAGGCTTGCTGTTTGTACCCCATGAATCCCCAAGGCCGTTGTACAGACGGGGGCAAGCGGGTTTCCAGTCGGCTGCTCGACGAGGGGCCCTCTCAAGGCCAAGAACGTCTCTGGCGTGAGGCGGTGGGAACGGGCACGTGGCGATGTTACCGTTTGGGATACCGAAATGCCCGCGGATGCGGTCGCAAGTGCCGCTTGATGTAACGCCGCATGAGCCACAAAAGAACCCAGGTTTCCTTGAGGCCGTAGGCACTGGCCGACAGTGACGCGAGAGGGCCAGTGTTAGATGATCTCCATGGAGACGCCCAGCAGGAGGGGGGTTGAATTCTGCATGGTTCAGATGGTACGCAGAGGCAACAGAGGTTGAAGATGGAAGGGATGATGATCCCATCAAAGATGATGCCGTCTGGCGCCGAGGTGCCATGGATGTACCTCCTTCCTACAATCGCCACGCTCTATTTGTGTCTAAGTGGCGCGGAACGACTAGTAGTAGTTCATAGCGTTGTTACGACGCGGATCCAGCGTCAACCACCCGACCGGTGCTTGGTTGCGAGGGCCCCGGCCCCTGCCCCTCCCTCCTGCTCCCTGCCAGGCCTCATCGGCCTCACTCAGGGCATAGGACCCCACCGGTGGGTGGTTGCGAGGGCCTCAACCCCTGCCCCTCCCTCCTGCTCCCTGCCAGGCCTCGTCGGCCTTTGGATTCATGCTCCGTCCACCATCGATCCAAGCGGTTCGATGGTGGGCGGGCTGGTCAGCCCTCAGCCGGCGACCACCGGCTGTGGATCGATCCGACGAGGAGCCACCGTTGATGGATCCACGGCCAGCGACCACTGGCAGTGGTTCCATCGACGTCGATCGTTCCTCAACCATCGGCCAATCGATCGACAATGATTGATTGTCGGTTCTTGCACGACGTCGGTAGAGCGATCGACTGCGATCGAGCAACCGGCGGGGATCGATTGCATCAACTGATTGATCGACAGCGATGGAATGTGTCAAAAACAAAAAAGAGCATTCTAAAAATCTCAAGCTGCAAGTTTCATCGTAAACCTCGCGTTTGCGCTGATTTCAACACCTGGAGCGCACAAAATGATAGTTAAAAAAATGGACTGAAATAAGATTTGCGGACAGAAATGAAAGTAAAAGAATTCATAAAGATATGAACAGTCATCCACGTACGTGGACTCAAACTTTGCAGCAGGAGTAATCGTTGATGTGGCAGTGAAAGAACCAGTGATTGGTGGACCAAATATCTGCCACCTGTCGGACATCCCTATCATACCTCACAATAATTTTCCTTTTTACTTGACACCTTGATTCTAAAAACATGACATACATGTCCATTAAGATTATGTCAGAAATCATTGGAATGTCAAACCCTGTCCACGGCCTTGTCCGCGGCCTCCTACTGCAACATCTCCAGGAGGTGCTGCTGCTGCGGCTAGCACCGCGACCTCTTGTCCACTACCAGCAGCCTCAGGGCATTAAGCCCTAAAGTGGCCCGGCTGCATGCAGTTGTCGCAGAGTCCATCACGGAAGGCTTCGTTACAACGGTCACGCGCCACCTACAGCTCGTCATTGTCGCTGCTATGCTTGTGGTGCGGGGTCTTGTACACGCCAGTCTTCTTGACTGGAGGGTTTGTGGGCTGCTTGCCCTTGGTCCCAATCCACTGCCCGTCTCCTCCTCTAGCCCACGCACCATCCATGCGCATGTCGCAGTCTTGCTCTGCACGTGCGTTCGGCCATGCGTCCAAGAAGTGCTTCGGGTTCGCCGAATACACTTCAGACATGTAGTCCCATAGCGCCCTCCAGCTTGTCCAAGCCTGGCCGGTTGCCATTGCGGTGGTCTTGTCTTTTAGCTTCTCGCTGGCAAGACTGTCACGCAAGTACTCCAGCAGAATGTACTCTAGATACTTGAAGATCCGTGTCCCATCGTCCTTGGTGAAGCTTACAGCTTCCTCCACGAGGGTGGTGAACTCGCTCAAGTAGGCTGCGAGCAAGCTACCCAGCTGCCTGAACCCCTTGATCTTGTAGAAGGACCGTTGTGCCACCTCACTTTGGGTGCACTTCTTACGCATAGTTGCACAGAAGGCTTCCCACGGCATGGGCTACCTCTTGAGGTTCGGCTGTTGTGCACCCCACATCCTGACCACATGCTTGAAGAGCTTGACTTCAAGCCACGTCGTGGGAAGGTCACCCCGCTGACTGAGTAGAGCCTGTGGAAAAAGGACGTGTTCATGACCAGCCCTGAAGTCGTCGAGGTAGGTAAGTCGTCGCTGCCACCGGTAGTGGAATCAGCAGCTGCGGCGCGCTACGATTGCTGTTGCATCCGCACTT
Source organism: Penium margaritaceum (assembly GCA_023375785.1). Classification (NCBI taxonomy): domain Eukaryota; kingdom Viridiplantae; phylum Streptophyta; class Zygnematophyceae; order Desmidiales; family Peniaceae; genus Penium; species Penium margaritaceum. Next base: position 126,549 of record SZWC01003060.1, read on the forward strand.
GGGTCACGCTCTGCAATGCCATATAGAGGTCGTCGCATTGGCGGCTTGCCTCATGAGCGGCCAGGCACTGTAGCTGGTGATCACGGTCGAGGTCCGTGATTCTCTGCCCAATGTGGGCCAATAAGTTAGTGAATGTAAACTCTGATGTCCTCAGAGCATCAACGATAGCCTTGAGGGCCTCGCGTTGTCCGTTCACCTTTACCCACTACAAGAGGGTATGGTTTGCTTACACGCCTCCAAGGAGTCCTACCTTCCGGAGGAGGCTCTTGTCAACCACGACGCTCAAGTGGGCGCTAGTCTGCCCCATTGCGACCACATCGGAAGAAGGGGGGTCCGTCCCCACTCCTCTGAGTGGTGGCGCACCTCCACCATTGATGGTGATCTTGAGTCAGTCCGCCTCCTCAGCAGCCAACTCAGCAAGCCTGCGGCGGTCATCACGAATTGCCTTCGCGGCGACGTCGCCTGGCTCGTTCTCACGGGAACTTCCCGCTTTGCTACCTTTCGCGCCTTTTCTTCTCTTGGCAGTCTCGCTACAGTCGACAACTTGTGGCGATCCGGCAAGAATCTTACCCTTCTTGAGCGATCAGCTCGAGTTCGCTGCACCAAGATGGCATTATCGCGATCCTCGGTGCCTTTGCCATCGTCGGCATCGTGCTCTTTGTCGGGGTCTACACCCGGATGGTCTTCCTCGAGCGCGTCATTTGTCGCGTGGAGGTCATCCGTGTGCTCGTCGACGTGCTTGTCGGGCACTTTCAAGGCTTCTGCATGCTTCTTGGTGTCGCCGAGGTTGGTACCGGTTGATTTTGGCGGTACGGTTGCCTTTGGTTTGGCAACCGTGCTCGCAGTGGCGACTCCCAAATTTTGGAGTCCGCTGAGGGCATGTGGTGAGGTCGTCAACACCTTGCCCTTGTTGGCCTTGGATGGTCCGGCACTTGCCATCTCGTCACCCATGCAACTAGCACGTAAAGACCGTTTGGAGGATCACCCCACCACTTCAAGAAAGTTTTGCCTCCCAAAGTCTCCTTGCTCTCACAATCAGTGAGGAAACTATCAATTTGATTTCTCCTTTCAAAGGCCGCCACGGTCGGCACAACCACGAGGTAGAAAAATTCTATTTTTTTAGACCGCCATGGTTCGGCACAAGCATGTGGATTTTAGGCAAAACCCTAAGCCGTGACTCACAGCACTACTAAAGCTAAGAAAACCTAAAAAAACAAGCAATTAAAAGATCAAGAAGTTATAATAGTTTGAGAATCGCTCAACAAGGTGAGGGGGAGGCGAGGGGACAACTCTAACTAAACGTTTGTACCTCCATACACACCCTCATCACCAATCTTGTGTCTTCTTGTCATCTTGTCTTCTGGTCTTCCTTGGCCCCTTCTTGCGTCTTCTTGGTGCACCTTGTGCCCCATTTGAGGCATTTTCCTTGTGCTCCACGGTAATGTGGCGGCCTCCAAAAATTCTCAAAGTGGCGCTACAACGGGAGGGCCGGTTCGGCCCTCCCTCCTCGCTGAAGCCAGGGGTGGTTGCGCACCACCCCTCGCGTCAGCGAGGACTGGCCAACGGCCAGCTCGCTGACCGCCGGCTGGACGGCCGGCGGCCGACCAAGTGACTGGCCGGCCACCAGCCGGCCAGCCGCCAGCCGCCGATCGCTGCCTCAGCCCGATCGGCGGCTGAGGGGCCGCGAGGGCCTTGAGGGCGAGGCCTCGTGGCCTCGTGCCCTCGCCCTCGCTCGCCCTCTTCGTGAGCAAGGGAGCAAGGACGAGGGAGGGAGACGAGGGATGTGAGGCAGGAGAGACTGGCGTGAAATTGCCAGCGTGTCTCACACGCGACGATTTTGTGCTAGACCGTCAAAAACATAAATCGAAGTTCGTTTGCGACAAACTTTGACATGAAAACAACAAAACAACTCGTGTGAAAGTATGAGTTCGAGGTAGAAACCCCCAGTTTGGGTCTCAAGACCAGGGGTAAGGTTAACAACGGAAATGGGCCTCCGGACACTCGAAACATTTGAGTCTCCCTGCTCTGGGTCGTTGATGACAATTGCCCCTCACTCTTGCAAAAGGGGGCAGACTAAGAACGCCATTCTGTGAACTCCGACAACGACTTCAGAGCAGGAGCTGGAGACTCGACACGTTACAATGGTTCTCAGAGCCAGACGACCCGTGCGACCAAGATTTTGACGGAAACGGCGGCTACGACATATATAAAACGCCGTCGGCAGCTGCGAGCAGCAGCAGAAACGCCAAAAGGGACTACTGCATCTATGCTTCACCGTTTGAAGCACCATAAAGTGTGTTAAGAAGCTAGAGTAGAGCTCTTTTTTTTGGGGCTTCTTTTCCACAGTCTCTTCTCCATCCCAGTGGACTAGGGGAAATCTTTGGGGGCGGGATAGGGAGTACCCTCCCCCAAAACCACCTACTTTTTCTCTCTTCTCAAGGCTCCTTCTGCTCCTCTTCAACCAAAAATTAGGGGAGTGTCTTTCTCCAATACCAGAGACTCTCACGGCTTGAGGGAAAAAGAAAAAGGAGAAAAGCGCTACTTGGAGAATTTTTGGAGGCCGCTACATTGCCGTGGAGCACAAGAAAGGTGCCTCCAAGGGGGGGCAAGGTGTGCAAAGAATACGCAAGAAGAGGCCAAGGAAGATCCGAAGACAAGAAGAAAAGTAGTCTTTTGCTTCTTGATCTTGTACTTGCTTGTTTTTCTAGGTTTTCTTGGCTTTCCTAGTGTCGTGAGTCACGGCTTAGCGTCTTGCCTACAAATCCACGCCCCTGCGCCAACCGTGGCAGCCTAGAAAAATACAAATTTAAGTTGTAATTGCCTCACCGATCGTGAGAGCAAGATTTTAGGAGGTGATTCCTCCTCAAAGTTGTGGTGTGATCCTCACAACGGTCTTCACGTGCTAGTTGCACGGTCGACGAGATGGCAAGTGCCGGACCGTCCAAGACCAACAAGGACAAGGTGGTGACGGCCTCACCACGAGCTCTCGGCGGACTCCAAATTTTGGGAGCTGCTGCCGGGAGCACAGTTGCCAATCCAAAGGCAACCGTACCGCTAAAGGCAACCGTACCGCCAAAGAAAACCGATGCCAACCTCGGCGATACCGAGAAGCATGTAGAGGCTGCAAAAGTGCTCGACGAGAAGGTGGACACGCACGTGGGCGACCTCCACGCGACGGACGACGCGATGGAGGAGGATCTCCCGGAGGGGGATCCCGACGAAGAGCACGATGCCGATGATGGCGAAGGCGACGAGGATCACGATCATTGCCATCGTAGTGCGGCAAACTCGAGCCGGTTACTCGAGAAGGGCAAGGCGCTCGCCACATCACCTAAAGTTGTCGGTGGCAGCAAGACTGCCGAGAGCAACAAGGGCGCCAAAAGCAGCCACGCAAAAAGTTCCTTCAGAACGAGCCGGACGATGACACCGTAAAGGCAATTCACGATGACAGCCACAGGCTTGCGGAGTTTGCTACTCAAGTGGCAGGCCGACTCAAGATCACCACCGACGATGGAGGTACGAAACCACTCGGAGGTGTGGGGGCGGACCCCCCTTCCTACGATGTGGCCGAAATGGGGCAGGGCAGCGCCCACTCAAGCGTCGTTGCTGACGACAGACTCCTCCGAAAGGTGGGACTCCTTGGAGGCGTGTACGCGAACCGTACCCTCCTGTAGTGGATAAAGGTGCATGGACAACGTGAGGCCCTGGAGGCTATCGTCAAAGCTCTGACGGCATCAGAGCTTAAGTTTGCGTTCGCCAACCTGTTGGCCCACGTCGGGCAGAGCATCGCGGATCTCAACTGTGATTGCCAGCTGCAGCGCCTAGCCGCCCATGAGGCAAGCCGCCGATGCAATGACCTTGACAAGGTGTTGCATAGCGTGACCCATGTGGGCATGCAGCAGCAAACGCAGCACGCTGCAGCTGCAGATGCCGTTGCCGGTGGCAGCGACGACTTGCCTACCTCTACGACCTTGGGGCCGGTCATGAACACGTCCTTCCTCCACATTCTGGAGATCTTCCGAAAGGGTGTGAAGCTGACCAACTGGCTGAACCGCATGGAGCACGTCCTACACATCCACAAGGCTCCACTCAATTAGTGGGGCAACCTTGCCACGACTTGGCTTGAAGACAAGCTCTTCAAGTACGTGGTCAAGGAGTAGAGTGTGTAGAGGCCTCACCTCGAGTGGCAGCCCATGCCGTGGGAAGCCTTCTGAGTAATCATGCACAAGTGCACCCAGCGTGAGGAGGCGTTATGCGCCTTCTAGAATATCAAGGACTTCACGCAGTCGGGTAACTCGCTTGAGGCTTACTTGAGCGAGTTTACAGCACTCGTGGAGGAAGCCGAAAGCTTCACCGAGAGTGACGGTACCTAGACCTTTAAGTACCTAGAGTGCTTGCTACTGGAGTACTTACGCGATGGTCTTGCCAGCGAGAAGCTGAAGGACAAGACCACCACGACGGCAACGGGCCAAGCTTGGACAAGCTGGAGGGTATTGCGAGACTACATGAGCGAAGTGTATTCAGCGAACCCGAAGCAGTACTCAGATGTACGGCCGAACACGCGTGCACAGCAAGGCCGCAATGCACGCATGGAGGCTACAGGGGCTAGTGGGACAGCCGGGCATTGGGGCGGGGTCAAGGGAAATCAGCCGGCAAACCCCTCAGCCAAGATGACTGGTGGGAACAAGTCCCCCAACCACAAGCGTGGTCGTAACAATGATGGGCTGCAGGTGGCACGCAAGCATCGTAACACGGCCTTCCGTGAGGGACTGTGTGTTGGAGGGATGCTCCTCACCATGGCAGGAGTGACTCCAAAAAGGAACACCAAAAGGAGAAGCCAAGGTGGCTTAGTGGTTAATGGTGTCCACCTCTTGAGGTAGGGACCCGGGTTCAAGTCCCACAAGATCAAATTCTGCCCTGCCTCAAGGGAGGTGGAAAATAGATGCCAGGAGGCTAGCTCAACCTCTAGAATTCCTCTTTAAGGTTCTAGAAGGCCAGGTGAGGGTCCAGGAAGGTGGCACACCTTCTGGAAGGGGTGACTTGTTCTACAAGGCATCTAGGGGTGTCTTGGTCTTCTGGATACTTTCCCTCCTACTAGAAGCAAGCTTAGGAATCTAGGAAGGGGCAAAAGCTTCTAGAGGAAGGAAAGGATGCCTTCCTAGGTGGGGAAAAGGACAGCCTACCAAGGGCCACTCTAGAAGCCATAGAATCTGCTAGGAAGCTCCAAATCTGGCATGCTTTGGTGTTCTGGAAAGCTTAGATCAGTGGCTATAAAATGAAACTGCTTGTGAGCCTTGATCAAGTGTTTATTCCCGTGCAATTGAGGCCAAACCAATTGCCTCAATCTCTGACTTGTTTTCTGCCATCCTAGGAACAGTTGCCTCCACAGTTTCAGTCTTTCCAAAAACAGTTGGTGGTGTGAACCAGCCACTGCTAGGGACCCTCCAGGATGCACACTCACCCTCGGGCCAATACTGTGCCACAACTGCATGCAGCCCGGACACTTCAGGGCTCGATGCCCTGAAGCTACTGGTGGTGGACAAGAGGTCGCGGCGTTAGCCGCAGTACCAACGCCTCGTGAAGAGGGTGCAGCAGGAGGCCGCGGACGGGGCTGTTGACAGGGTCGCGGTCCCGACAATGGGCCCGGCCGTGGTAATGGACATGGACGTGGAGCGGGTTTTTTCCACCCCTGAATGACGTTAGTGGGGACCACTCAGGAGTAAAACTGGATCATGAGTGTGGGATCATGATCTTAGACGAGGATGTTAAACAATTTGAGTTTTTGAAGAGTTCACATGGCTCTGTTGTTTTCTCCCCTCTCATTGAATGTAATTCCACATTTGTTGATCAACATTGCCCACTAAATCTTGCATCACTGGACGGGATGCATGACCGAACCTGTGTAATGGTGGCTATATCAACCACTGTGCAAGAATTGTGTAACACAGTGATTGAAGCAAACGCCCTCAAAGCGATGAGTTCAATCACATTTGCGGTACCTTTAGTCGACGACTTTGACCCAGTGAGATTTAAGGAATGGAAGGTGCTAGAAGAATTCACACGTGCCCACAAGATGTGGACTAGAGTAGGTGAAACATGGGAGCTACGGCGTCTACCGTCCAGATTCTGTGTTTATCATAAACTCGGTTTGCCATGAAACTGGAGGCAACATGACGATGCAGTTCAAATGACACCTAACTGGTGCTCCCGTGAACGTACTTGCTGGCACTGGAGGAGACGACTCTTTTGTTAGCCTTGGCTTTACCCGACAAGTTAGCCGAAAGTACAAGCCATTGAATAGCACAGTTGTTGTCGGTGACAACCGTATGGTACCCATGATTGGTACATGTAAAGCAAAAATTTGTATTCAAGGATACGCACAGAGTATCACGTTGAAGTTACTCAACCTTCTTCACCCATTTGACGTGGTGCTAGGCGATCCCTGGGTCCGTGAAAACAAGGCTCTGATGTGCTTTGAATCAAAGCGTTTGATCCTCCAAAAGGGACAGCGTCGCTTTACGTTAGTTCCGAGTACGGAATTATCACCGACCCCACTCAACGTCCATGCTAGCTTGTCTGCGATGGAAGTCAAGAGACATATTCGACAAGGTTGTTGATACTTCTTGGCTCAGTTACAGAGAGTAGAGGACGACGTGAAGGAAGACACGCCACAAGAGGTAGATTCCCTATTGGCGGAGTTCTCGCATGTATTCCAAGACCCACTGGTTGGGCTTCCACCAGAAAGACACATGGGCCCCATGATTCCGCTACAACCGGTGACGACTCCTCCGTTCAGACCCATGTATCGCCTTAGTCTAGCGAAAGGCGAGAGGCTGAACGCCAAATCAAAGAGTACCTTGTAAAAGGATAGATCAAGCCAAGTACTACGTCGTACGATGCGCCGATCCTTTTTGTGAATAAAAAGGACAGTGGTTTACACTTTTGTGTGGAGCATTGAACAAGCTTACGATGAAAAATCAATTCCCTTTACCGCCGATTGAGGACCTTTTTGACCAACTCCACGGGACAAAAGTATTTTTGTCCTTGGATTTGTCTCAAGGGTACCATCAAATCTGCATCACAGAAGATGATATACCAAAAACCGCGTTTCGAACGCACATCAAACACTATCACTTATGATGCTTCGAGCTTAGAAATTCCCCGGCAACATTCCAAGGAGAATTGAACCGAACGTTTTCTAAGCAACTCGGGCAGATTGTCTTGGTTTACCTAGAAGACATCCTGGTTTTCTGTAAGTGAATGGAAGAGCACATAGAACATCTGTGCGAAGTCCTCACAATCCTTCGGGAATAGAAGTTCGATGCAAAAGTGAGCAAGTGTAAGTTTGCACAAGATGAGCTCGAACACCTAGGACACATCCTCGGGAATGATGGCATCCGTGTCAACCCACGAAATATCCAAGCCGTTGTAGACTGGTCACGCCCAGAAAATGTTGGGCAGATTCGGTCTTTCCTCGGCCTTGCAAGCTTCTTTCGATGGTTTATGCAAGGGTATTCGGCCCAAGTAGCACCGCTAACCAGGCTCATGCGAAAAGACGTGCACTCAGAATGGACAGCTGATTGCGAGAACGCTTTTCTCAAAATCAAAAAGCTTCTATCCACAGCGTACGTCCTAGCTCTTCCAAATCCATTGCAAGCGTGGGAGGTTCGATGTGATGCATCGGTGGTAGGACTTGGAGCCGTCCACATGCAGAACGGTCATCCAGTTGCGTATGAGAGCCGAAAGCTCATTCTTGCGGAAAGGCGGTACACGACTGGGGATCAAAAGCTCCTTGCGATAGTACACGTTTTCAAGATGTGGTGTTGCTACCTCGAGGGTGCTAAAGGAGGTGTGACGTTCGTGACCGACCATAATCCATTGGTGTTTTTCCAAACGCAACCAAACCTGTCAAGACGATAGGCACGTTGGAGCAAATACCTCAGCCAATTCTCTTTCACATGGGATAATCGGCCAGGACGCATCCATGTGGCCGATCCACTAAGTCAACAGCCCGTGGAAATTGAAGCAACCACCGAGGTCGGTGTGTATTTTATGGCCATTGCAACAGCAACAGTAAATCACCAGATCCCCCTCCATCTCTGTGGTAACCACTACGGAGATTATCCATCACAACGGTTTTGTAAACAGGATCCGGATGGGATGCTATGTGGATTCTTGGTTTCAAGACTCTGAAAATCTGGACAAGTACGGCTTGGTGGAGGCCACAGGAATCTTCTGGCATGGAGAACAAGTTGTTCTAAACGCGGGAGAATTTCGAGCAAAGATTATCTCCCAATTCCACGACCCGCCGGTCGCAGGTCATGTGGGACCTCGAAAGACCGGACAGGCACTCTAGGACTATTATTGGTGGTCAGGATGGAGTCTCGATGTCTGTAAGTATTGCATGACATGCGTCCCATGTCTTCGGAATAAGGCTAGTAACAGGAAGCTTGCTGGAGTCCTCCAACAGCTTCCCATTCCTGGGACTCCATGGGAGTGCATCAGCATAGACTTCATTACTGGTCTTCCAGATACAGCCCGTGGCCACGATGCAATACTGGTGGTTGTGGATCTTCTGACAAAGATGACACACTTCATTCCTACAAACACTGACGTGAACGCAGGAGACCGCTAGTCTCTTCTTTGTGGGCGTTGTAAAGCACCACGGCTTACCGTTGCCCATTATCTCCGATCGACATAAAAAATTGCTAGTATATTTTGACAAAAGATGCACGAGTACTTCGGCAGCGAGTCCCAGATGTCCACAACGTTTCACCCTTAAACTGACGGACAGACAGAGCGGATGAACCGCACCCTGGAACAAATGCTCCGCATGTACATGGACCTTGCCATGAATGACTAGGACAAATTCCTAGCACCGGCAGAGTTTGCGGTGAATAACTCAGTGAACGAGTCTACACAGTTGATACCGTTTGTGTTGAACAGTGGTCGCATCCAGTGGTGCCTTCTTCATTGGTGAAGAGTGGGAGTACAAGAGGAAAGGTTCCTTCTGCTCAAGCCTTTGCTGAATGCATGGACTCCGTGTTACAGGAGGCAAAGGGTCATCTTCAAGCTACTCAGCAACGACAAAAGGCATATGCCGGCAAAAGTCGCCGTGAGGTCTCGTTTGACATCGGTGACAAAGTGTTGCTTAGTACTAGCAATCTTCGGCTTAAGTTGCCAAGAGCACGAAAACTTCTACCGCAGTGGATTGGGTCGTTTCCCATCGTTGCACGCATCGGGCCAATGGTATACCAATTGCTGCTTTCGCCGAGTATGAAGATACATGACATGTTTCATGTGAGCCTGTTGGCTCCATACACGGCTGAGAGAACCGTTCAGTCACCACCGACAGTCCTTGCTACTGATGGCCAATACGAGTATCTGCGCCTACTTTAGCACCGAGAGCGTAGTCTCCGGTCACGGGTTGTTAGGGAATTCCTTGTTCATTGGGCCGGGAATGGACCTGAACATAACTCATGGGAGCCCGAGTCTCGGTTGCCCACAAGGGTGGTCAATGAGTATTGGAGTGAGCTGACAGCTCGCACGGATCGACGCGTGTCAGGGGGCACCACCTAAACATGGAAAAAGTGAACAACACTCCCGCAGCGCGGTATTCATGGACTGCAACCATAGGAGGTTGGGGACGCCTAACATGGTTGTTGCGCGGACGCTCCAACCAAAAGGGGGGAGGCCGCTAGCCTTGCTGACCGACAAGCTGCAGCTTAGGTCCAAGTGCCATGCACGTGTTCTTGTTTAGCTGGTGATTGCAATATTGATTTTCTTTCACAATGCTGATGACTCACTATTTGACAATCCTGCTTGTTCTTCATGAACCGAGACGGCTCATAATAAATGGGGATGAATGTAGCGAGAGGGCCGGTTCGGCCCTCCCTCCTCGCTGAAGCGAGGGGTGCTTGCACCCCACCCCTCGCGTCAGCGAGGGCTGGCCGACGGCCAGCACTTTGCTGGCCGGCCAAGTGACCGGCCAGCCACCAGCCAGCCAGCCGCCAGCCGCTGATCGCGGCCTCAACCCGATCGGCCGTAGAGGGGCCGCGAGGGCCTCGAGGGCGAGGCCTCGTGGCCTTGTGCCCTCGCCCTCCCTCGCCCTCCTCGTGAGCGAGCAAGCAAGGACGATGGAGGGGGTCGAGGGACGTGAGGCAAGAGAGAATGGCGCGAAATTGCCAGCGTGCCTCGCACGCGACGATTTGTGCCAAGACGTCAAAAACATAAATCGAAGTTCGTTTGCGACGAACTTCGACATAAAAACAGCGGAATAACCGGTGTGAAAGCACGAATTCGAGGTAAAAACCCCCGGTTTGGGTCCCAAAACCAGGGGTAAGGCTAAGAACGTAAATGGGCCCTAATTACTCTGGGTTGTTGATGACGATTGCGCCTCAGTCTTGCGAAGGGGGAAAACCCCTTATACGGACAGAGAATGTCATTCTGCGAACTCCAACGACGACTTAAGAGCAGGAGCTGGAGACTGGACACGTTACAAGCGCCTTCGTCCTTTTTCTTTTTCTCTGAGGCCGTGAGAGTCTTTGGTATTGGGAAAGGGCCCCACTTTTTGGTTGAAGGGGTTTTGAAGGAGCCTTGAAAATGGGGAAGATTTTGTGGTTTTTTGGGAGGTGAGAACTCTCCATCCCGTCCCACAAAAATTCTCCTACCCCCTGGACGTGAGGAGCGACTGGAGGGAAGAGGCTCCACCAAGGAAAGCTCGTTTCCGGCTCTCCAACGCACTTTACAACACTTCAATCCGTGAAGCGTAGTACTATGTGTGCCCTATGGGCTACTATTTTGATTCAAAATTATATTAAATCAATTCAATATTTCAAATGAATAACATGATAGATCTTGTCCTCGATGAGGGTGCAACAGTGATGTACACTTGCAATGGTAGAAGAAAAGTATTGTGGGCATTGGTACCTCGTTAAGACACAATCATATAACATGCTTAGTTTTGATTGTTCTTTTTTCGACTGTTAACGTCCGTTTTCACGACAGATTCCACATGTCACCCATAGAAGTTTTACACTTCAGGTTCAGTTCCAATGTATCTTAGGTGGCTTCGTGATCCTCCTCCCTCTTGTTATACATGTGCACGTGGAGTAAAACAATTCAGGTCCCCGATTTTTCTACGTGCGCACACACAAAAGAGACCAAATTGCCTTATCGCGAACCCCGGACACGTTCGTGTGAAACGTCTGAGTTGAGTACAGTTTCCACTCTTGCAGATCGAAATATGCACGATCCTCATTGTCTGCGAGGGAAGCTCCCGCCAAAGTACTAACGGTAGATTTGTTTCCCGCCATTTGGACGGAAAGTTTAAGGCCCCGAAGCGCAATAGCAGCATGGGATTGGCTGCGTGATCCTGCCGTCGCAGTATCATCGTGACTGTTGGGCGGACCGCTTTGGCCTAGGGTACCCCGCGGCAGAGTCATCGAGGCGAGCTGCAGCAGCCCACCGCCTCAGTATTCTCTTGCTGCGATGCAGTCTGCTGCAGCGGGCGAGACTTGTGGGACCTGCGGGATGCACTTCCCGTGAGCCTAACGGCTGCGCGTGTGCAAAAAAGAATTCAGGCTGAGAACGCTGCCGCCGCAGCACTGCAGCAACACCATCGTCCGTCTGCCTGGGGTCGACGGCCATCCTCTTTCCCCGCAGGCAGTCAGGCAGGCAGGCAGGCCACTCCAGATTGGGGTTTCGCTTGCATGGCTGTCAAGACTAGCCGATACGACTATGCGAGGTTCAGAGATATACTAATGCTCACTTCACCACACGCGTTCGTTGTTGGAGGAACGCAAGCAAATACCAGCCGATATGGCCCCGAGCGGAGGTTCCTGCTGTCTGTTTGGTTCCCCAAGCGCTAAGTCGGATACGGAAGCAAGCCCTTCAGCCCAGCATCGCACTTCATGCACCGATCCCGGCACCTGCAACCTTACTGGGCTTGACAGCAACGGCAGCACCGGCAACCATGCGATGCTCGACTCTCTTCTTTCTCTTCCCCCAGCTGCGCTGAACTGCAACGAAGTCGCCACTTCTCAGACTTCGGCTGTGAATAGCCCCGGCATGAATCTGGAACCGAGCGACCCATCACCGGCTGGCCTTTCGGGAGCGAGTGTATCTAGCAGCGTCAAGCAGCTGCGAGCCATGTTCCAGCAGAAAGCACTGGCAGCCCCAGGAAAGGTTCCTGTCCCTTCAGCAAACGCCACTGGCTCCCGTGGTAGCAGTCCGGGTCCTGGGAAACGCAGCATTCCTTCCTTCTTCCGTAAATCCATGAACGATGGCTCCAATGGTGCCCATGCGCCGCCGACCTCGCCGAAGCCGGAGTTGGTCAGCTGTGCAGGGAAATCGACGGAGGCAGACGCCACCGGTGCTGGGATGCCGTGCCCTAGAGCAAACTTGGATGCGACGTCAGCCGATTTGAAGCAGCAGCAACCCAAGCCCGAGCTTTCAGCCGTCTCGGTTGAAGGCAAACCTCCTGAAGCGAGTTCTCCCTGCAACGTTTCCTGCATCTCCTTTGCTGATCGTCTTCGTGCTCTGAAGGAGGATAACCAGCCGAACGAGCCCGAAGACGGCGGAAGTTCGGCTCCCAGTGCAGGACAGAATCATTCCATGCTAGCAGACCATACATCGGAAGGAGGAAGATTACTGCCACTTGTGAGCGGTGACATGGAAGAGTCCATCTCCTCGCTGTCATCCGGTGACTTGGTGCCAACAGTTGCTGCCGCCAGCCCTCCTCCCTCTGCCGAAACAGCAGAAGCTCCGTGGACCGCAGACCTTTCCGAGAGCTCGAAGGACACAGAAGCAAGAGCTGCAGATCTTGATGGCACCGACGTGGCACCAGCAATGGAGAGAGCTCGCAGCACCGTGTCAAACATGGAGACAACGGGGAGCACTGTGGATGTCAAGGTCGTTCAGGAAGGTCCTGCGAGTGTGCATGATGAAGCCGACCATGCAACGGCAGTTGGGACAGGGCTGGAAACCGCAGTTGACGCAGAGAGCATGCCTGATAGTTTGCCTTCGAGCCACTCTGAGAGTGAATCCAACCAACTGGAAAATGCCGGACAGGCAAACACGGAAGCTACTGCCACGGAGCCTGAGGAGGGAAAAGAGGAGAATCGGGGAGAAGAACTGTTCGAAGTGGAGGAGAAAACTGACGATGTTACGGTCAATTCTGAAGGACCAAGCGGTGAGGATGCCAGGACGAGGGCGAGTGGTGAGCGGATTTTGAAGTCCGCTGGAGACGACGGACCTTATGTCTGCACTGGGGGGGAACGTGAGCACACAAGCCAGAGAACGGCTAGCAGGGACGATGGGGAGGGTGAAGGTGAGTTGGGTGACCACTCAGACCAGGGAGGAACGGCGTACGGCCATGCTGTAGGTCATCCCAGTTCACCCACAGTACAAGAATCTTCTTCCGGAGGGATAGACCAGCCAAATGTCGAACAGGTGGTGCAGGGCGTTGCTTGCGCTCTTGACACTACTGCAGTGACAGTTGAGAGCATGGGGGGCGGAAATGAGCCAGAGAACAAAGCTGACTCTCCACTCCAGCATCTTGCCCCGGGAACGTGGAAGGGACAGATTCATGGTAGCACGGACGAGGAGGAGGAAGATGGCAAGAGCAATCGGAGGAGCAGCAGCAACAGCAACGCAAGTGGGAGCCCTCTGCCTTCAGGATCCGCAACCAAAGTGGAGGCCACGCCGGCGAGGGAGGGAGCTGAAGGCAAGGAACAATACGTGACAGGGGGTCTCTCACTCAACAAAGTAGACTCTGCGAAGGAAGGTGAGGATTCGCTTCCTTCTATGGGCACGGGACAGATGGAGGAGAGTGGCATGACAACTGTTGAAGCCAACAGCGGTTGCAGAGCAGACAACGCAGTCATCCTCCATCCAGGCGATTGTGAGAGTGTCCAGCAGATACTGAATGACGCTCATGGAATACCCTCTACAGCTTGCCGTGAGTCCAGCCCTGGCACGAATGAGTTCAGAGGCTTTCAAGTTCAGCCCCTTGGGGACAGAGAGCCTGGTACAACCAACGCAGCTGATGGCGACCAAGAAGCAAGAGTTATTGATGCAGACAACAACGGTGATCATCGGGTTTCTCTTGCAGGTACGGAGTATGAGAGCTGCCTGAGTTCCCCACCTCACAGCAGCAGCAGCAGCAGCAACGACACTAGTGATCACAACTTAATAGCTGGGGAAAGTGCACGAAGCAGCGCAGATGATGATAAGTCCGAGGAAGGTGCAGTAGAGTGTCTACATGAAGCTGATGATGCCGACAACAATGGCCCAAGAATAAGCTGGTGGAGCAGCATTGATGTTGCACCGCCTTGCCCTCAGGGGAGCATGTCAGAGGTGTCTGAAGCAATGGAACCACCATGTGACTCGTCAGTCTGTGAGCAGCCTCCAGGCACAGCACCAGATGTGATTGCTGGGGACATCAGATTTCCAGATGGAGGGGATGAGAAGGACCTCACGTCCGGCAGAGGAAAGTCATTGGATGGTTTGTCAACCACTGATGCTTTGGATGCGCAACTGGCTGACCCGTCAAGTGCATCAGAGACAGCAGACATCTTGAAACCGTGTGAAGGTAAGAGCGCCTCTTCTTCAACCTCACCTTTTGTGCAGTGAGGGCAGATGTGGATGCCCTGATGCTGTATAGCCCTTTTTGTTGAGCTTGGACATCCTGAAATGGGCTTCCACGTTTGTCACTTTCTGTTGCACCTATGTGCCCTAACAATGTCAATGTGATTGCTGTGCGCGCGCGCAGATATGTTTGAGCACATTAACAAGATCACCAAGAACTTCCATCATGAGCGAGACAGACGCAAAGAAGCCACTGAGTACATTCTGAAGCTGAAGGAGGAGATCCAGGGGCTGAAGGCAAAGATTCAGGAGTTGAGGGGAGATGTCCAAAAGCATTTGAGAGTGCAGAAGGAGACAGAGGCGTTCTGGGGGGACCAAGCATTGAAATCCAACAATCGCATTGACGAGGTAGGCCTGTGCTGGAGCGGGTTGAGTTCCTTGACAAAAGGGTGCGGTAGATGCAGGAGAGGCCCTGAATTGGCACACTTGCTAGTGCCTTCACCTGCTTTTTTCCAGACGGCACTGCTTTTCCGGGAATACACACTGGAACTTCTTGCTTATCTCTTGGTCACGCACACACTGTCCTGTTGTTGTGTTTCAGCTAGCGTCAAAGCTCAGCAGCAAGGAAATGGAGGCAAAGGCCCTGGGCGCTCAACTTGAGAGGAAGCTGAAAGAAGCTCAGGAGCTGAAGGCGCAACTGGTGAGCAGGGAGAAGGAGGTTGCCAACACGAGGTCACTCCTGGTCCAGATGAAGAAGGAGCTCACTGCCGCGCAGGATGACGGCAAGCGCAAGGCTTCCGCGCTTGCAGCGTCAGGTAGGTGATACAGAGCTGCTTGTAGGAACTTGAGATGGGGAAAAAATGTTGGTGGCTTTCAGTACATACTGAGTTGTTTTTGAACCTCCCCATGCTGAAAACGATCGTGCATCTTGCGGCTGCCAACATGGTGCATGTTGCAGGTGTGGTTCTAGCTGAGAAGGAAGCGGCGTTGGAAGATTTGAGGGAGCGTGAAGCCAGTCATGCTGCGCAATGTGTCTCCAACCTGGCTGAGATACAGGTGAGATTGAGCTTGACTGAGTGCGACTACATTTGGTTGCAACAGAACATTCTCAAAGAGCGCATGTGTTAAGAGAAACAAGCTTGACTTCGCTGCTCAGGTCCATCGCTGAACCTCGTCGGGTTTGTGCCCTATCAACCTGTATCCTTGCAGATGCTTAAGGAGGACCTGAAAGCTGTCCACGCCCTGTCAAGGGACTTGCGGCAGGAGCTGGCAAAGAAGTTCACCAAGGTGGAATCTTCTCTGAAGGCTCTGGGTACGTTCTAGTCAGGGCAGTTCTGGAGAGGATAGACAGTGTAAGAACGCATGGTAGCTGCTCAGAATGTTGGCCACATATTTCTGACAGATGACTCGTGTCTCATGTGCAGATGCTGAGAAGGAGAAATGGCGGAACCTCTTCATCCAAGAATGCGCTAAACGTCGCGCAATCCACAACAAGATGATGGACCTGAAAGGTAAGACAGTTGCACCTGCTGCTTTGTTCCCTTTTGCACCAGGGCTGGCTGAAGCTGCGTTACAGCTGATTTTGTTGTGTGGTGCACGCACATGCAGGGAGTATCCGTGTGTTTTCACGCACTCGCCCAGTGCTGGATAAGGAAGTGACAGCAGGCGAGAAGGTGGCTGTGACTCATGGGGAGGACCTTCAGGAAGGCCGCCTCACTGTACGCTCAAGCACCACCGGGAAAGTGAAAGACTTTGAGTTTGACCATGCGTTTGCACCCCATTCTACGCAAGGTGAGGAGGAGGCTCTCATGTGAGAAACTATGCTCAGTGTTCTGTGTATGAAAACTGGCGGCATATGACTGCTGTTTGCCAGCTCTCTCCAGTCTTGAAATCTCTTCCCGTCTCTCACTCCATACCCCCCCCCCCCCCCCCCCCCCCCCTCCCCCACCCATTCCCATCCGCACCCGCCTATTGTAGCCCCCCTGGCTCACCCTGCATTCATCCCCTTTTGCTGCATCTTCTGTCGTCTTTGCACACAACCATGATGACACGGTGTTTACTGCCACACTGATGGAGGGAAAGGTCAAGGATGCTGAGTTGCATCGTCTCACGTGGTCCCAGGTCCACTCTGACTCTGTGGTGTTCTTGGCAGAGCACGTATTCAATGAGGTTTCTGACGTGGTGCACAGCGTGATGGATGGGTACAATGTGAGCATCCTTGCCTACGGCCAGACAGGCACAGGCAAGACACACACCATGGAGGGTGACGGCGCTCGCCCAGGCATCAGTTTCCGGACACTGGACTTGCTGTTTAAGATCAAGGAGGATCGTCGCGATCATGCTGAGTATACTGTCACCATCTCTGTGATCGAAGTTTACAACGAACAGATTCGTGACTTGCTTGCTTCCGGGGACCAAGAATCGGCAGGCACAAAAAGGTGAGGGAACAGAGACCTTGGGTGAATCTGATTCTTAGTACGTGCGAGCAGAAGCAAGTCCATAACGCTTCCTTCTGGGTTCAATTCTCTTGTACATATAATCATACAGGCTCTAATCCAGTCTTTTCGTGTTCCTTGCGTTTCCTTCTGTGGCTGTGTTTCCGCACAAGTGGCTTCCAAAACACAGTTCTCTGTGATTTTATGTGACTGTCTCTTTTCCCTAATTCTTGTCCAGTACTTTTTACATGACGTGCTCCTGCCTGTTCCATCTATCCGTTCTGTCTGCATTTCTTTACTTGGGACCGACGTTTTGCAGCAAGCTGGACGTGAAGCAGAGTGCTGACGGGAAGCACTTCATACCAGGGCTGGTAGAGATGGAAGTGGCGAGCGTGGAGGAGGCATGGGCTGTGCTGCGGAAAGGTGCAAGCGCCCGGGCTGTGGAAAGCACTAAGTGCAACGAGCAGTCAAGCCGTTCGCATTGGTGAGCCCCGGCTTGTTTCTGGCAAAACAAACAAGACGCAAAGAATTTTTCGTTGTCTCCATGAAGCCATGATGTGGTTCTTGTATCAGTTTTCATCTAGTTTCTGTTGCTCTCCCTTTGTGGGTCTGGATTTGCGAGCAATCCCAGCATTGAACGAACTGGTTGTTATCTGTTGTGGCAGCCTTGTCTGCATCAACGTGCGGTGCCAAGCCTTCAACATCACTGGAACCACAGTGATTGCCAGTGCCGGTCCCTCAGACCCAACAGCAGCACCTACAGCCATAACATCATCCAAGGCAATTGGCCGAGGGGCTACCGTTGCCCTGCCAACAGCACCGACCCGAAGCCGCCTGTGGCTCGTAGACCTGGCAGGCAGTGAGCGCGTGGGCAAGAGTGAGGTCACTGGAGATCGCTTGACAGAAACCAAGAGCATCAACTCATCGCTGCTTCATCTGGGTGATGTCTTCCATGGGCTGGCCAACAAGGCCAGCTTTGTCAACTTCAGGTTCGTGCAGCAAGTGCTCTCATTGGTTCAACATATGTGGCCGGGGCAGGGGGAAGGGGAGATGGACTTAACATCTGATTGAAAGCCTCAAGTGGTGCTGATGCCGGTGGCCATGCTCCTGGTGCCTGTTTCTTCCATCCATTGTCTTTCTGCTCATTTCACATCAGTCTATTGTTCCCTTAATCCCTCCCTCCTCCTTGCTTTCCCTCCCTCCTGCTGCACCGCCACTTCCTTGCATTTAGTCAAGGCACGCACTTGTTGGGCACCTACATTGCTGCTTCCATTCCTGATCCAACTCTGCCATCTCGTTTTGACAGCTACAGTTGTCAGTTTGCTTTGTTGTGCTTCCGCGGCTGCACTGGAGTCAATGGTGGCATGCACTAAAGTGAGCTTACGTAATTCCTTGTGCTTGCAGGAACTCGAAGCTGACGATGCTCCTCCAAGACTCACTTGGTACGTGAGCATGACACAAGCACATACTCGTCTGAGCGGCTGAATGAACTCGTCGTGCTCATGGAGCCCAGAGATAATGTCCTAACTAGGTGGACTGATGTTTGGCAACCACCAGTGAGACCCATCAGATTGCAACCAGGGACAGGCACACAGAGAGCTCTCAGCCTTCCTTGTTGAGTTTGTGTACATGGCAAAGGTCTAAAGAAGGTGGTGCATGTTGATGCGCAGGTGGTGAGGCGAAGGTGGTGATGCTTGTGCACATCAGCCCTTGCGCCAAGGACTCACAGGAGACGATGGCCACGTTGCAGTTTGGGAGTAAGGTGCGCGGCGTCGAGCTGGGACCGCTGCGCAAGCAGGTCGACGTTCATGCACTGCGAACACTGGTACGCACTAAGGGAAATAATCTTCCGCGGGTTTGCTGCATTTACTACTGCTGCCATTGTTGTTGTGACCCTGGCTGCTTCTGCTGCTGCTGCTACTGCTGCTGCTGCTGCTGCTGCTGATGCTGTTGCTGCTGCTCCTGTTGCTGCTGCTGCTGGCAGTGGGGCTGCTGCTGCTACCTCTGCATCAGTGAACCTATGTTGAACTGATCATCTGTCTCACAGGGACTCATGTGCATCTATCCATAACTGTTTCCAGTGCATCGTCGCATTTCTTGACAAGTCAATCCCCCCCCCCC
>SZWC01003060.1:146509-158185 GCA_023375785.1 Penium margaritaceum
GGAGGAGGAGGAGGAGGAGGAGGAGCAGGAGCCTCTGCTGCCAACGCACCAGCTGTCGCGGCTGGAAAAGGTGCCAAGTTAGGGAGTCCATCTGCACGGGCACCCCCTCCCAAGGCATCAGCTCAGCCTCAAATGCAGGCAGAGGAGGCAGGCTCGAAGAAGGGGAGCCCTCTAGCAGGTTCTCCTGGGAGCAAGCTGTACCTTCACAGGCAGCAGCAATATGGGAGGGGCTCAAAAGCTCCTGGGGCCTTGGAAAAAGCAGCAGGTGCTGGTACTGGTTCTGGAGCAAGCCTTCAACAGCAGCAGCAGCAGCAGCAGCACCTCCTGGCCAGAAATCTTGTTGGGAAAGCTGGTCAGAGTCGCAGTGGGTTCGTACCTACTGCCCTTGCAGTTGCAGCAACCTCTGGCGCTCATGTAGTCCCTGGTAAAGGCTACGCTTTCAACTCTCGCGGACTGCGGGCACCGAATGGAGGGGGCTTGGAGCAGGCACAACAGCAGCAGCCGCAGGCCCTTGCAGGAGGCTTGGCAGGACCAGGGAGCGGTACTCCAGGCAGCAAGCTCTTCCCGAAGGGGCTACCGGTGTACCATGATCCGGACTCAGAGAAGGAACCACAGCAGCAACGGCTGCTTGGATCCCTGACCACCATTCCAGAGTCTCCAGGACCAAAGCCTCAAGAGGAGAAGGGACGAGATAAGGGCAACGTTGTGGGGATAGACCACTTGTCCCTGGCACAGGCCGGCAGCCTGCGCACAAATCCCAGTCTCCTGCGGAGTGGCAGCGAGGCAGGGTTCGTGCAGGGGCTGCATGCGCCGGGTCACAACAGCAGGCTTGGGCATCACGGGGGGCTGGAGAGGTCAACCAGTTTGCTCCAAGGTGGAGGTGCTTGGGAAGGGCGGATGGCTCCGGCATTCGCACATGGAGGGGTTGGGGCCGTTCAGTATGGTGTGATGCCTGACTCAAAAGCTGCGAGTCAGGCAGGAGCTTTTGTGTTCTCAGCTGCCCTTCCACCTCGGCCTCATGCAGGCCTTCCTCCAAGTGGCACACCCTCTGTGACCAGTCGCCCTGGTTTTGGTCTGCACGTGAACGGCCAGGACGCTTTTGCATCTGGAGTACAGGCATATCAGAAACAACGGCGCCGGCAATTGCAGCAGCACCAGCCACAATTTGACCGGGATGGTAATGCAACGCTGTCGGGTGAGAGAAGTGTTGGCAAACCTGTTCGCTCTGCCATTCGGCGGCGGCGCTCTGATGTGACTGGCCTTGCCTCATGGGGCGAGGACGGTGGCCTTGGAGCTCTCACCAGGGACAGTGCAGCAGAAGGGAATCCAACCATACGTCAGCTCTTTGGAAGGGGCAGTGCCCCTGGGCTTGTAGAGGGTGATGGCAGCACACCCTCAGTTGGGATGAAGCAGCAGCGCGAGCACATGGACAGTGATTCAGAGATGAAGCGCCCACGTATGTCCGGAGAAGGGGAGTGTGTTGGAGTCTACCACACCAGCAGGAGCCGGGGAAGTAGAAGCAGCTTGGGGTCAGCGTTCGGCGGAAACCTGACTGAGGACGGAGCACCATTTTTAGTTGATGTTTCCACCACTTTTCACGTTGGTTCAGGCGATGGCGCTGCTTTCCACCGTACGGAGAGGAACAGCGTTGCAAGCCGTAGGCGTTCCGTTGGTAGTGGCAGTGGCGCAGTGAGTAGTGCTGGGACTGGTGGCACTAGAGCTGCAGGTGCTATCCTGATGCGTGGTCCTCGCCCTGGCTATGGTTTTGGAAGTGGAAGGAGCCGCCCAGGACTGGAAGGTGGCCGGATGGGAAGCGGGGCAATGCCTCGAGCTGCAAGGACAAGCGGCACCTATGACTAGATCCTGGTTGAACACAAGGTGCTGGGATCTGAAAAACCTCTACCGCATGATGAATGCGCAAAACTAGGGCAGAAGTCAACTCTCTTGCTGTCTTACCATGTGAATGTTACCTAGGATGGCATACACACCACTACATAACCTGCTGTAGAAATTCCCACTTCCTGTCAAAAGGCACCCTCTGTGAAAACTACTTTCTGCATAGTGCCACAGAGAGTGTTTCCATCCCTTCCAACTGTACCTGAGACCTGAGTTCCATTGTCACTTTCTCTGTGCAGCACAGATGCTCGCTTTTGCCCTGGCATGTTATTGTCTTATCCAAATATGTCGATTCTTATTGTGAGACATAGGTTTTCCCACACATAACAAGGGTCAACACTGAACTTTGTCTCTCAGCCTTACCATGCATTCTAGATGCAGATGAGTAATCAAACTCTACAAGTGGGCATATCTATCACTTTCATGGCCCATCACACGGCAAGTTTCTGATTTTGACGACAAACTTCTCGGTCAGCTACCCCGATCTCCAGGAAGAAGTGCCACAAAGCTTCCTAGTCTTGTTGCTGCTAGCATGGTGACACGGTCCATTTAGCAAACGCATTAGCAAGCAAGGAGGTGTAAGGAACAGCAAGGGTTGGGCTAGGGAGATGCGCACTGTCTCAGAAGCTTCAATAGCTTAGCATGCAGAGAGAAATGACACTCGATGCAGGGAGAAAGCACACACATAGACAACTGCCACGATGCAAGGGGGGGCGGGTGATCCTCAACCTATCTTAAAAGCAGCCCAAAACCACTATTTTGGCCTTAACTCTGCGCACGGTCATCCGAATGCATGATTGACTAAACCTACGATTGCAGAGTCTCTACCCAAAAGCAAAATAAAGAATTCACACATGCATGGGTCCGACCACGACGGACGGACCTACCATGCAAAGCATATAAATTTGGCTCAAAAGCAAGTCCAGTGATAAAACTCTAGCACTTGCCAAAAAAAACTCCAAGGTGTCCTAGGAACCACCAGTGTGCCCATAACATTTGAAGGCCCAATTTCCATCCTGTAGGGAGTTTGAAGGATTGCTTTCGCCTCCTTCACAGCCTCCATCAAAGAAGACACGGTCTGGAGGTCGTCCACATTGATGAGGATGGTTGTGCAACTCTTAGCTATCCCAGTGAGGAAGAGGGTTGGGTCGGGTTGGGTCGGTCAGAGAAAGTGCGTAGAAGCTTCCTAGCAACACAGCCGCTGACCGGGCGTCAGTGCCTGATCAGACGGTGACGACAATCACAGGTCGTACACACAACGGCAAGGGTTTGGCTAGGAGACACAAGGCACAGTGTCAGAATGCTTCAATATAGCATATGCAGAGAGAAATGACAAATGACGGGTCCAGGGCATAAATACCTGCCGCGGCGCACTGCGGGTGTTGCACGCGGCAGNTGATACCATGAGAAAGTGCGTAGAAGCTTCCTAGCAACACAGCCGCTGACCGGGCGTCAGTGCCTGATCAGACGGTGACGACAATCACAGGTCGTACACACAACGGCAAGGGTTTGGCTAGGAGACACAAGGCACAGTGTCAGAATGCTTCAATATAGCATATGCAGAGAGAAATGACAAATGACGGGTCCAGGGCATAAATACCTGCCGCGGCGCACTGCGGGTGTTGCACGCGGCAGTCCAAGAGCTGTCCTAAAACCGGCCGAAAACCACTGTTTTGGCCGTAACTATGCGCACACATGTCAGAATGCTAGCCGTCTCAGCCTAGACGTACAGAATCAAAAGATGGACGCTACGACCGGTCACATGCATGCATCCATCGACAGACGATGAGCATACAATGCAAAAACATGCAAATAGGCCTCATGGCCAGTCTGCCGAAAGATGCCTGCAAGATGTAGAAGACACAACAGAGAGTCCCGGTGGCATCTGGGGCTCTGGTGCAGTGGTCGTCCAGCTCCAAGCTGGTAGTCCGCCGCCTGTCGTTGCGCCGGTGTCACCAGGGCCGCCCGCCTCAGGGATCTGCACGAGTATGGACACAGCCGAGTGGTCACAGTAAACTGTACAGGAACGCCACAAAGCACAACACTCCCCCATGACCCGATGGTACGCATGTCCATACGCGTGCAACACTCGTACGAACACAATAGTGAGTCACACAAACAAATGCGACGCAGACGAACATCCCACACTCAACCACTCTCACGCACGGGGCGAAGCCCAACAAACGAATGGCCACCAACTTTCCGCCAGCAAGTGCCTTCATCAAGAAGTCAGCACGCTACGTGCCAGTACCAACCCACATGATGGAGATCACGCGTCGCTCCACCAGATCACAAACAAAGTGATGCTCAACCGCAATGTGCTTTGTGCGAGCATGAAAAACAGAGAATTCTCCGCAATGGTGAGAGCACTCTGGTTGTCGCAACGCAGCACAATGGCGGGTACTGACTGCCCAAGCTCAAGAAACCAGCGCTGCAGCCATACTGCCTCAGCAGCCCCTGCGTCCAAAGCAACATACTCTGCCTCTGACGAGCTACGTGCAATGCAGCCCTACTTCCTGCTTCGCCAAGACAAAGCGGTACCACCAAGCAGAAACACGTAACCAGTACGACTGCGCCCATTAGGGCTCCAAGCCCAGTCACTGTCAGTGTAGCCGTCAAGGACCACCGAACATTGCCGACGAAAGCAGAGTCCGAGGTACGGCGTGGAGACCACGTACCGTACCACTCGCACAGTCGCGTGAAGGGCTCTCGCACATGGAGCCTGTGAGAACTGAGCGAGGAGGTTGACGGCGAACGCGATGTCAGAACGCGTGGTGGTGGCCAGGTACATCAGAGATCGGATGAGACGGAGGTACAAGGTCACGTCCACTGTCTCCCCGAGCTGTGTAGGATCATCCACGTTCAGGGCATCCTGCCCATCAGGTTTAAGAGGTGTGGAAGCGGATGGCACTGCACCAAGGAGATCGCTGAAGCGCTCCCCTACGACTCGTGCGTATCGGGCCTGATGCAGCAACAGTGTCCGATGTCTACGATCTCGCACGATCTCCATACCAAGAAATATCGATGCAAGCCGAGGTCTTTCATCCTGTAGGCAGTCTGCAGGATAGCCTTGGCCTCCTTCACGGCCTCCAGGGACGGAGACGCAATCAGAAGGTCATCAACATAGACCAGGATGGCAGTGAACCGCTCGGGTGTCGGTAGGATGAAGAGCGAGGGGTCTGCCTCGCTCTGTACGTATCCTGCGCGAGTCAAGGTGCCAATGATCTCCCGGTTCCAACACCGTGGAGACTGCTTGAGGTCGTGCAAGGACTTGCGCAAGCGCCAAACCTTGTNCCATACCAAGAAACACCGATGCAGGACCGAGGTCCTTCATCCTGTAGGCAGTCTGCAGGATAGCCTTGGCCTCCTTCACGGCCTCCAGGGACGGAGACGCAATCAGAAGGTCATCAACATAGACCAGGATGGCAGTGAACCGCTCGGGTGTCGGTAGGATGAAGAGCGAGGGGTCTGCCTCGCTCTGTACGTATCCTGCGCGAGTCAAGGTGCCAATGATCTCCCGGTTCCAACACCGTGGAGACTGCTTGAGGTCGTGCAAGGACTTGCGCAAGCGCCAAACCTTGTCACCGTCCTCAAAGCCTGGTGGCTGAGCCACATAGATCTCCTCATCTAGAGAGCCATGGAGGAACGCGTTGTTCACATCCATCTGGTGCAGTTCCCAGTCATGCTGAGCCACTACACCGTACAGAGCTCGAGCTGAGGTCATGCGGCCGGCAGGGGCAAAGGTGTCAGTGTAATCAACTCCCTCAATCTGAGAGTACCCGTTGATGACCAAGCGGACCTTGTAGCGTTCCAGTGAGCCATCCGGCTTCACCTTCTTGCGAAAGACCCACTTGAACTGAATCGCCTTCCTCCCAGGGGGAAGGTCGACCAGTTCGTAGACTCTCTACTCTCGGATAGCACGAAGCTCATCCTCGCAAGCAGCTCGTTAGGCACCAGCATCCTGCGATGAGAAAGCCTCCCTCAATGTGCCCGGGTTAGGCGCCATAGAGGGGGAACTCTATGTGGCAAGTGCACACGCCTCAGTGTCAGGCCTGACGGCCACGAGATCAGCTGCTGCGTCACAGGCGATATGTGACTCGCGAGTGACCAGGTCGTGCCCTATGGGGCACGCTGGGTGTGCCTCTGAAAGCTCACTGCGGACACTGAGGGCTAAGGCCTTTGTGCCGGGATCACCTCTCGCGATGCTGTGAGAGGAACGCCTGGGTCCGGGACCCGACGCTCGCTGAGCTCCGGAATCCAGTGGTCGAAGGCGGCCACCGGGCTCACGGGAGTAACCGGAGGTCGAGGGGCGCACCTCATGCTCAGGAACAGGTACGGCCACAGGGACAGGTACGACCACCACTGGTGAGGGCTAAGACGAGGCAGTCGGAGATGGCGTGCGAGGAGATGCGTGTATGGGGGACACAGAGCTAGGTGTGACAGTAGGCAAGGCTGGCCTGGACACTGAGACAGGAGTGTCAGCCGACGTAGAGGCAGGAGTGGGCTGGACTGGGTCAGACGCCGGAATAGGGGTACCAATAGACACAGATGATGGTGCTGGAGGAGGCGTGAGAGCAGCGGTACCTGTGGGGTGTGAAACAGGCTGAACAGGCGGGATCTGTGGACCGACGGCAATGATAGCCAGATCATCAAGTGCTGGAGACCAAAAGGGGACTCGACCGGACACATCAGCCTGACGAGGAATAGTCGCTGGCAGAGAAGTCTCCCCCATCCGCCGAGGATCCTCACAGGAAGGGACATGAGCAGGAAAGAGGGCTGTGATCGAAGTCAGATCACATTATGTGAGTGACTCAAAAAACAGCGCGTCACGGGACTCAATGACACGACGGCGTGTGGGGTCCCAAAAGCGCGAGGCCTTCGACCGCGGGGAGATGCCGATGAAGGCACACAAGCGACCCCGAGGGGAGACCTTGGACCCCTGCTGATCCTCGGTGTACCACACGGAGGCCAGGGAACCCCAGACGCGAGCGAGACAAAGATCAGCACGGTGGCCAAACCAGAGCTCGTACAGTGTAACATGATCCGGAAGCGGACCATGACGGGAGGCGGTTCCAGACCCAAGTCATGTAGGCGAAGCCCTCGAAGGCGAAGGACTCCGGGAGACCGCACTCNACGGGACTCAATGACACGACGGCGAGTGGGGTCCCAAAAGCGCCAGGCCTTCGACCGCGGGGAGATGCCGATGAAGGCACACAAGCGACCCCGAGGGGAGACCTTGGACCCCTGCTGATCCTCGGTGTACCACACGGAGGCCAGGGAACCCCAGACGCGAGCGAGACAAAGATCAGCACGGTGGCCAAACCAGAGCTCGTACAGTGTAACATGATCCGGAAGCGGACCATGACGGGAGGCGGTTCCAGACCCAAGTCATGTAGGCGAAGCCCTCGAAGGCGAAGGACTCTGAGAGACCACACTCAGACCGCATGGCGCGAACCGCATCCTCCATGGTGCAGTTCCAGCGCTGAGATACACCATTCTACTGTGGGGTAGCAGGAGCGGAGACCTCGTGAAAAATGCCGTGCTCATCAAAGAAGGAGTCCATCTCAGCGAGGAACTTGCCGCCGCGATCCAAGCAAAAAGTATGTAGCGTGTGGCGAGACTGACGCTCAGCCATCACGAGCCAGAGTCGAACCACAAGGGCGGCGTCGCTCTTCTGACGCAGACTGTAGACCCACCGTTTCCGGGTGAAGTCATCAGTCAGTGTCACAACATACCGGCCCCTCTCGGATAGGGACTCGGCCGGGAGAGGACCGAGCAGGTCCGAGTGGACCAACTCGAGAGGCCTCAGTGCTCGGGAAGGCGAATCAGGGTAAGTGCACCGGTGCATCTTCCCCTGAGCGCAAAAAAGACAATCGGTCTTGGGTGGCTTCTCAAAAGAAGCCACGTCAAGACCGAGAGCAAGCTGTGTCCGAATGAGCTTCGACACAGTGTCGGAGCCCACGTGATACAGACGATAATGAAGCAACCGCTGGTGTTCCCGGGATAGAACACCAGTGACAAAAACGCAACCAGAGGAGGAGGGAGAGCAAGGGGAGGAGGGCCGAGCAATGCGATACAAATCATCTATAACTGAAGCACGCAGGACAATGCTACGGGTGTCAAGAGCAGTCGCAGTTGCTGAATCAGCGATATGCTCAACGAATAGACCCATCAGACTGCAGGCACGCACAGACAGCAGACTGAGCTCAAGATCAGGTACAAACAGCACATCAGAGAGATACAGGGGGTCAGACGGACCATCAAAGCATACAACCCCAACTCCGTGGACCGGCAAGGACTGACTAGAGCCTGTACGAACAGAACTGACAGTCGTGACAGGACCAAGTATCACAAAGTCACTACGACGACACGTCATGTGATGGGTGGCACCGGAATCGATGATCCAAGTGCCACCAGAGTCACGACTGGTGGACGTCACTGTACAACGAGCAATAAAAGACTCGGCATCAGAGGGACGCTGAGTCGTTAGTGGGAAGGAACGACGTACATCACGAAGGTGAGACTCATGAATCCAGTTAGTGTAGTCAGGCCCATCATCATCACATGCGGACTGTGCGCCCCCACATGTGTCATCACGAGTCACGAGGACGGACAAACAAGCAACCTGTGACCCACTTGACGATGACAACACACTCGCACCTCCCTAAAAGCGAAGCGCCAGAAGATGACAAAGCTCGGCGATGGTGCGGTCGCCTGGGTCTGGATCACTGTTGCTCGCTGGTGAGGACGGAGGAACAGCTGCAATCGTGGTCACCGCGCGTCCAGAGGAGTGTGCGGGCGACGTGCCGGACGCGGTGCGAGAAGCATGGGCAGCCTGAAGCCCACGAGTGATGCGCGCCCAGTCAAGCGGCTGCTGGCACTCGGTGTAGCGATGGGCGCCTCCACAGTTATAGCAGTGCACGGAATGGCCACTGCTACCACTGGATAATGGATGCTGCTGACCCGATCCGTGCCTCCTATTCTTCTTCTTCCCCTGGGCAGCTGCTCCAATGCCCTGCGTCTGCATGGGTGTAGACGGGGTTGAAGAGGAGGAGGAAGATGAGGTAGTGATGGAGATGGATGAGGGTGACTGCACGAGAGAAGATGGTGGTGATGCGATGACTGCTACAGCAAGGGAAGTCTCCTGATGCGCTACTACTGCCTCGCGGGCCGATGTCACCTGGAGGATAAGCTGATGCATCCAATGGAGCAGCTGCAGAGTGGCTGAGAAAGGCTCGAGGGCAGCGTCGTTGTACCGTGTGAAGATGTCAGTGTACTCAAGGTGAACTCTGAGCATGATCGTCCGAAGCGCCCACAGCTGTGTGCCCCCTGAGGTCCCCAGACTCGTGTAGATACGCATGGCGCATCACCAGTAATCCGCCGCAGGCTACGCTGGCCCCTGACGGAGTGAGTGGAAAGCACGAATGAGTGAGGCACGCGTGGCGTGCGTCTCTGCAGCCAGTAGGGACAACGCCACATCCCAGCCTCCACGAGGATCGGCTCCGGTGCCTGTGCCAGCCTCGCCGAGGAAGGGGCGGGAGTCGAGGACAGTCTCGCGTGGCATGGCATAGAGAAGTCCATGCATGGCCCGAGCTGATGTCAGCGCCTGTGCTGGATCTGTAGATTGGTATGGGCTGTGGTAGTAAGGCCACACTCCCTCGGAAGTGGCCCACACGTGAAATAGGATCTCCCAGCAGTCAAAGCCATCCTTGCTGATGTACCGTGGAGGTGGTGCCTCAAAGTCCTTTGGCTGCCGCTCCGTGGGGAGAGCAACCGCAGGCTTAGGAGGGCGAGAGACGGGAAAAACTCCTGGGAGAGGGTGATCACCGGAGAAGTCAGATGACGGTTGTATCAGGGACACGGGTGGAGGTCGGGTACCCATCTGTAGCTGACGGAGGCGCTCCTGTAAAAGACGAATCTCCTGCTCCTGGGAGTCATCCTCGAAGCCTGGCATGAATGGCTCGTCATCAAGGAGGTCAGCAGGTGGTGGAGAAACCACAGCAGGAGGTGAAGCAGGCAGAGCACCTGTCACAGGTACCTGGGCCGAGTGCTGGGTAGAGGCCGCAACGCCGGCAGCTCCCTCAGAAATCCGCGAAGGAGCTGTGGACTNGGTCGGGTACCCATCTGTAGCTGACGGAGGCGCTCCTGTAAAAGACGAATCTCCTGCTCCTGGGAGTCATCCTCGAAGCCTGGCATGAATGGCTCGTCATCAAGGAGGTCAGCAGGTGGTGGAGAAACCACAGCAGGAGGTGAAGCAGGCAGAGCACCTGTCACAGGTACCTGGGCCGAGTGCTGGGTAGAGGCCGCAACGCCGGCAGCTCCCTCAGAAATCCGCGAAGGAGCTGTGGACTGAGCACGCAGAAGCTCAGTCAGCGTGCGGATCGCGTCAGTCTGCTCTCGCTGCAGACGACGTAGCTCATCCTCCTCGCTGCGCAGGTCCGCAATGGCCTGCGAGCGAGGGCTCAATACCCCTGAAGAAGAGGGGGAGGGATCACCTAGCCCCTTGTCCTTGTCGTTGGGCGAACTCATGTCACCGCTCACTATGGGACGACATGTCAAGTTTGTCGGATTTCAAAACCTTCTGCGTTTCTCGAGGAGCTCAAATGCTGGCAACTTTTGATAGTCCGGGTGAAAATTTGACGAAGTATAATGTTGATGTCAGCAAGTGGTTGCTCACGTCAGCACAACCTGATGATGTCAGCAATCAACAATGCTGACGTCAGCTCGTCCCCTCCTTTTTTTTTCTTTTCTCACGATTCTACGCGAGTGTGGAGCCGCTTCGCGATGGGGCGCGGCAGCTCCGCGGAAGCTGCGCAGCAGCTTCTGCCCAGCTAAACTGCAGCTCTGCTGTCAGCTGTAGTAGCAGCTACGTAGCGGCGTGTGCAGCGGTGGCAGCAGCGGTTGCGCTGCTGCTGCTGCTGCTGCGCGCTGCGGCTGTTGTTGCGCACTGCAGCTGTTGTAGGCTCCCGCCGCCGCACGTTGCTGCTGCTGCCACTGCTCCGCTGCTACTGCTGCTACTGCCGCTGCTGCTATGGTGTGGCTGCCGTGACTACCGCTGCTACTGCTGTGCTGCTGCCGCCGCTGCCGCTACTGCGCTGCTGCTGCCGACGCTGCTGCTACGCTGCTGTTGCTGTCACTGCTGCCACACTGCTGCTGCGGCCGCTGCTGCTGTGCTGCTACTACCGTCGCCTCTGCTGCTACTGTTCTGCTGCTACGGTTGTGGGAGGGCGGCTGCACGCACTACAACCGCCACGCACCTCTGCGTGGTGGTACACGCCACTACTGCTGCCTCTGCAGCTGCGTTCTCACGTGGTGGGTGGAGTGCGTTGACGGCGACCGGCCGTCTCCAACAGACCCCAAGAACTCTGCTACAGCGGTGACTCTCACTGCTGTTGCTCTGCTGCGTCTCTGTTGTGCAGCTCAGTGAGAACTATCTCACTGCTCTGGTACCAAGAGAAAGTGCATAGAAGCTTCCTAGCAACAGAGCCGTTGACCGGGCGTCAGTGCCTGATCAGACGGTGACGACAGTCACAGGTTGTACACACAACGGCAAGGGTTTGGCTAGGAGACACAAGGCACAGTGTCAGAATGCTTCAATATAGCATATGCAGAGAGAAATGACAAATGACAGGTCCAAGGCATAAATACCTGCCGCGGCGCACGGCGGGTGTCGCACGCGGCAGTCCAAGAGCTGTCCTAAAACCGGCCCAAAACCACTGTTTTGGCCGTAACTCTGCGCACACATGTCAGAATGCTACGCCGTCTGAACCTAGACGTGCA